>BFEA01000943.1:319222-331455 GCA_003427395.1 Chara braunii | reverse complement strand
TCTCTCTCTCTCTCTCTCTCTCTCTCTCTCTCTCTCTTCCCCCCCTCTTCCCCCCCCACTCACACACTAACTATAAATCGCCAACGTCGTGCTACTAACGTCTTCTGTTGAAGAAAGCGCATGTGTTGTCACTTGCTAATAGCATGAATCTGCTTTGATTTCAGCACCAATTGTGTATTGATTACTATTACTCACACCATGAGGACCAACGTGTGATTAGAGGCCCATGCAAACAAAGCATCGACCAGACTGTATGCTGATTTGTACTAGTATGCTGCCCTACTCTGGTTTCCTCACCGCATCCGAACCCGATTTATATTGTCTTGATAGACGATGAATGCTTTGAGATTACGGGCTGATCGCCGCCGTTGCGCATATACTTCTGTCATTGTTACCTCATATACCATAAACCTTGTTTGTCCTCCCTGTGCGAACAGTATTGCTCCGCCCTCACTTAGCATACAAAATAGTTCATAATATGGAATAGCTGGGACTAATTAAGAAGTAATTAAAGCAAGTAATTAACTAGCAAATAACTAATATATTTAAAATTAAGTAGATAACTAGTCTATAACAAATAGTTAGGAAGTAGTTTAGGAGTAACTTAGGAGTAACTACGTAGTACCAAAAAAACAACAAGCAAGTAACTAACAAGTAGTCTGTCTTCTCAACCTCACCACTCCAATGACTTCATTTTTTTTGACACTCGCCCCCTCTTTCTCTCCCTCCTCTTCCTTGCTCAAATGTTCCTCGTTCTCTACTCTTCCTCCTCCATTTATGTTTCTTCCCTTTCTGAACTTTCAGTGCGCCGCCCATGTTCCTCCATTGATTTCGATTCCTTTTGTTTTTCAATTATAAGTTGAAATTGTGTGAAAGGTTTATATGTCCCAAACATAAGCATAAAACCATCATTTCTGAGCTATAGATGTCGAGCAAAAATCGCGTTGCGTGTTGAAAAAAACGAACTAATGCGGACTTATTTTGGTTGGCGTAGCCAACCATTTTGGCCCGGTAACGTTGAAACTTGCCGGCCTCCTCGCGTTACTCGGCGCGCATCAGTAAAATAGTTAGGAAAGGTACTAGTGAGTCTAGTGTTATAAAAAATGAAATTTTCTTCCTCGTGTGTACCTTTTTTTTCTTTTTGTAAAAAAAAAAAACATAGTAAAAACAATGTCCTCGTGGGTGCAAGTGGTTTGTCTTCATATATGACCCCTCCATTTATTGGTGATTGCTCTGTCTCTCGCTGTCTCTCACACACACACGACACACGTACATACATACACACATACACACATTCTCAGTCTCTCACATTTTGTGTGTGTGTGTATGTCTGTCAGCTTGTGTATGTGTGTACATGTATGGGCATGTGTGGTTAGGTACACAAGTGGTATTCAGGGGTCTTGGGTTCAATCCCCGATGACCACCTTAGGCATGTTGGTGCCAACCAACTGGAATGGTTTGCTTGCTCTCGTGGGTCCACGTTACAACTTTTCAAAGCGGCCTGCCACTTTCGCTGCCAGCGTAGGCATGAAGCCAAGTGTTCTTCCCGCGAATATAAGCATGGGCACTACCTTTTTTTTTCCCTTTTACACCATATCTCAATTTACGTGTGTCATCCTTTCACAACGCCTATGCTAATCTTCTGTGTATCGTTCCACCTTTCACGGATGTTCCAAATGGCTACTTAGGTTTGCGTGGACTGGTGATTTAACCTCCCCCAACCACATGAACGTACAAACTCCGGGCTCCAAATGGTAGTTAGAAGGGTGGTCAATATGTTGGGGGGGCAATTCATGGGGAACGGGCAGTTGTTGCTTGCGGAGGACCAACAGCTGCCCGTAGGAAGCCGAGGAGGCCGAGGTCCTTAAGTTGAACATTTCAAAATTGAAACGGCCTGGGTCCACTTTTTGCGAATAGAAGGGCACTTCAAATAGACCGACCGGTAGCTGTCCGTAGGAGGCCGAGGAGGCTGCGGTCCTTGAGTTGAAAATTTCAAAATCGAAATAGTGTGGGGCCACTTTTCTCGAATAGAAGGGCACTTTGAATAGATCGTGTACGCATCGTATTTGAATACAACCCATGTCTTTTCTATTTGAATTTCGAAAAGCAAAACTCATGTATTCGAATAGAACATTACCTTTCTTTTTTTTTTGAGGTTAGCACCTGGCCTTGTGCTCCCTGCCACTGACATGCTGCATGCTGCAGGGCTCTCTCTCTCTCTCTCTCACACACACACACACACACACACACACACACACACACACACACACACTCACTCACTCACACACACTCCTTTTTTTTTTTGTGGCCCCAGAAATTTCCACTTCAGCCGACTAGAGGAGATGATATGCATCCCCCTATAGTGGACTTCGTGACAGAATGCTCCTGTCTATTGGTGGGTTGCAGCACCTGCTGGAAACCGGATCTTGTGACAGAATGCTCCTGTCTATTGGTGGGTTTCAGCACCTGCTGGAAACCGGATCCAGCCTCCCATGAACGTGGGAATAAAGCACCAGCCGGGACCCCCCCCACGCACTCTTGGAGTTGTGTATAGCGGACATGACAAACCGTAAACACTGCATAATCACTACCTTGCCCTTCCCCAACCACATCAACAAACGAACTACAGGCTGCAGACCACATCAACAAACAAACTGCGGGCTGCACACCCTGCCCTCACGGTAAGTTAATATCCTGAATATCCTGAAGACACAACATGGAGAGAGGCGACCTCAATTGTTGGGGAGTGGCCCTCAGGTAGCACGGCCCGCCTCCCAAACTGAGGGCATACCCAAAAAGGAAAAAAAAAAAACTGACGGCATAGCACTTCCCTAAACGTATCTGACTGCATTTACATCCAGAGTTGGACGAATCTGACAACAATCCCGTCCACAGCTTAACAGAAAAATTGCTGTTGAGTACGCCCTGCGCCATTTGCCACGGCGCGCCAAGTCCGGTATTATTGCTCGTGTCACCAGTTCAACCCTCCGTTCCTCCGTCCCTCCGCGCCGAAACGCGTGCGAAACTTGTAATGCTTTCCCAAAAAAAAAAACAAAAAAAAAACGCGTGCGAAACCGGTGAAATGCCTGCGAGACCGCTGAAACGCCCGCGCCCTCGCGCTAGCCCATCGGCGGTAGTGTTCGAGCTAGTTAGCGCGAACTCGAAAAAGAATCATCACCAGCTTCGGGCATCGCCACAACACTCTCGAAACGTGCAAAAAAATGAGAATGAACTTCCCGCTCGAACATGGCCAGATGCGCCCGCCACATTTTCTTTTCTTCTTCACATTTCGAGACGAGAGTGGTGTGGCGGGGCCCTTCGTCCTCTCGTGGCGCGAAAATAGCATCAATCACCTCGGCCAGGTCCTTCAGGACGGATCTTCGGTCGTTCGGGAAACTGTCGAGGGCCGGACGCCTGTTACCTGCATGCGCCGTCATCGGATATTTGCCGTCAAATTTCCCGACCGACCCTCGCAGCCCCTGCCATTCCCCTATCGCGAGGGCGCGGCATCTCGAAAGCCCGGGGCATTTCCGGGAAAATTGGGTGGAGCTGCATTCTAGTGTGAACAGGGGAGGCGGGGAAACTGGGAGGAATTTACATCTAGTGTGACCGTGGCGAAGTTGCCTAGGAGGACACGTAGACGGAGATTCGCTTAGGGACGCAGATTTGCGTCGTCCGGAGAGCGCGATCCGAGCGGCAGCGGCATTGCGGGGAAAATGGTGAATGTGATCAGGGCATGGCGAAGGACTGTCTCGTGTTGGGCAACCTACCTAGTTCGCACGAAGCACGAGCAGGAAGAATGATGAAAATGGGAGGCGCTGAAAACGGGAGAAGCCTTCACATGTGCTTACCTCAAGGACGAGCGCCGGGGTCCACAAACCCATTGACTGGTGGCATTCCACCGACCGGTGGTGATCACGATGTTGAAGATGCTTCATCTCCTGCGTTGGGTGGTGGCCATGTTGACAATGTGCATGATCCTCTTGTGTGGAAGACTCTGAGGAACGAGGAGAAGAGCTGGGCTCTAGTGGAGAAGAAGAGCGATATCGTATGCAATCTTCTTGATAAGGAAACGCAGGGAGAGCAGCAGCGGCAGCACCAGGTGAAACAGCTGCGAAAGACCAGTTTGCGTTGTTATCCTCCGCTGCATGGTCAGCAGTTCACATACGAGCCGCTGCACGAGTTGTCCCCGAAAATCCAGCGGCTTCCTAGCACTGATCGCGCATTGACTTGTGATAAAGTACTGAGCGATCTCGACATGGAAGAGATGATGCGTGCGGAGTGTGCGGCCAACACGGCGTTTTCAGGGCGGTTGATACGGCATTTGGGCGGGGATGAAGAGTCCTGTCCGGCGTGGGGAGCAGGGCTCCCGTCGGAGCATTTTCACCGCCTTTCGCAGTGGCGTTCAAAGGAAGAAACGGGAGGGAGTTCGTGCGAGGAAGGCGGGTTTTACGGTGATGACGATGGCGGAGGGGGCTTCGGATGCGCAGCCGCAGCCTCGTCTGCCGCATGTGCTTCGACGATGCCTGCTCCTGCTCTTGCTCCTACTCCTGCTTGGCACAGGCGATCGTCCAATCTGTCCGGGGAGGATATGGGACAGCTGCAGCAGAAGGTGAAGCTGATGTGTCGTTTCGGCGGACAGATTCGCTCGACTGGACTGGACAATCGGCTTACGTACGTTGGGGGCGACACGCGGATCCAGACCGTCAATCGTGACGTGTCCTATGCGGAGCTGATGAAGAAGCTCACCGACTTTTACGGGCAGCCGCTGATACTAAAGTATCAATTGTCGAACGAAGGTCTGGATACCCTCGTTACGGTTTCCTGCGAGGAGGACCTGGTCAATATGATGGAGGAGTACGACGCGGAAGTACGATCGGAGAGGACGGGCGCCAGGCTGAAAGTGTTCCTCTTCCCTGCGTCTGAATGGGACTTGATGCCGTTGCCTGCGCCGCCGGTACCGCTGGGGAGGGGCCGCGTTGCACATGCCCTGATAGCTCATCCCCCCTCTCCTCGGCCAGCTGCTTCGGTGTCTGGCGCATCACTGGGGGCTACCCAATCTCATGCTGCATTAGCTTATGAATACGGAGGTGGTGCAGGAGGTGCGGATCACCACACGTATGACATGGTAGAAGCTCAAGTCCAACTGATGGGAGAGGGGGGTGCCGGTCAACAGCATCACCATCTTCAGCATTACCAGAACCAGCAACAGCAACAGGTGAAGGAGGTTCTGGGGTATGTGGAGTCCCCTCGCGTACGACCGTCTTTGGATCGCTCTGTTTTGGACGGCGCCCTGGCTAACGTAGGGGAGGCTCCCGGCAATTGCAATGCGGCTTCTAGTCAGCCACAAATGGAAGGTCCTGTTGCTGGAGGAGGGGGTGCAGTGGTTGCTGGTCCAGGACAGTACCATCACGATCATTCGCCTTATCAGCAGCATCCTGTTGTCTCGCCCTTGGTATCCTCATCTCCTCGCCATCCGCAGCAGCAACACCACCCTGCAGTTCATCTCCTCGTCGAGCAGCAGCAGCAGCAGCAGCAGCAGCAGGAGCAGCAGAGCGAACAACAGCAAGAGCAGCAGCATACTCATCAAGTGGCCCATCACGCTGGCAAAGGGGCGCCGCCGCTGGGTGCTTTATTGAATTTCGATCACTTCAAGAAAACCCAGTATTTGTTGCTAACTGGGCCTACATCTCAAGCGGCGTCTGCACCGCTGCACACAGGCTCGATTCAGTCGCCACCGTATCACTCGCACGTGATGTCTCCGGGCAGATCGGGGAGGTCTCAGCAGCCACTGCAGTCGGGTTCGGTGCAGGCTGCAAGCTCTCCACGTGCGACCTTCTCAGCAGTCAAGAACGGGGTGCAGGGGAATGACGAGGCAGGAGGTGGAGCGGTGGTGGGAGTAGGGGGGCGTTCGGAGGCAGAGATATACGCCGGTCGAGCTGACGTTAATTGTGATGCTGCCATGAACAGGCCTTTAGTTGGCGCTGGCCACCTGCGGACGGTGGGGAATTGCTCCTCTCCCAGGGAGCAGAAACAACAGGAAGGCGGGGGGGGTTCTCCTTATGGCGCGTTGATGCAACCTCCAGGCCTGACGATGGATGCCGCTTGTTGCTCTCCTTGCCATCGTGCACTTGGAGGTGGAGTTGGAGATGGCGGAATGGTTGTTCCCGCTCCTGCCTCCCAGCACATAGCTGCTCAAGGTTTTGAAATTCCGCAAGATCCGACCTCGCCGCTCGTCAGGCGCATAGATGGAAGGGGGGGGGCAGCGGACTCGAACCTTAACACTATGGGGGCGACATGGCGCGCGGAGGCAGCGGAGGTGTTTGTGTCTGCGCAATCCCCACGGGGGGGGGGTGGACTCGCTGGGGTGGAGAGGTCTCGACAGCAGGAGTCATTGTACGCGTGGAGTAGAGGGATGGACTTGCAGCAGCAGCAGCAGCAGCAGCAGCAGAATCGGTCCGAGCTGGCAGGCGCAGGAGGAGTCGCAATTGATGGCGGAATGGTGGCTGAGAGAGTTGGTGGCGGGGTGATATCTGTCCACAGTCCATCCCAAGGCGGAACCCCCCCCGATCCGTTTGCGAGGGGTGATCTTCATTTCCATCAACCCCAGAATCAGCAGCAGCCGCAGCGAGTTCTTGAAAGTCATGGAGAGCCACAGCCGATTTCGGCTCGCTTAGATCAGCCGCAGCAACCGTCGCAGCAGCATTCGGCTTACGCTCACGTACTGCAAGGCCAGTATGTCCCGCAGCAGGCTTTTCACGGGGTGCCATCGAAGCTCGGCTATCGTGTTGAGCATCAGGGAGGTGGAGGAGGAGGAGGAGGAGGAGGAGGGCACACGATTGCATGTTCAGCTCCGTCTTCTCCGCGGTTTCCGACTCGCCAAGTGCTTCCTCAGCAGCAGCAGCAGCAGCAGCCTGCATTTCGCGGCTCGCCGCCGCAGCACGAGCCGCACCTGCGGATGATGTGCGAGGAGCTGGCCATACAAACGGCGTGTGGCAGGGTTCCGCAGCAGCAGGGGTATTTGTCAGCCTCCCCGCCGCGGGACTTTGGGCCTCACCAGAGGCTAGCTGAGGATTCCAACGGCAGTTTGTATGGGCCCCGATATCAGCACTTGGCGGGATTGCACCATCAGCAGAAGATGGGATCGTCGCCCTTGAGCTATGAAGCGGCGCCTCGAGTGGCGGACCGTGGTTTGGTTCATCCTGAAAAACAAGATCATCGTGGCCACGCCTACAGCGGCGATGGCGGGGACTACATGTCGTTTGCTTTTGGCGGGCCCCTCGTGGGGCCATCATTGTCCAATCAACACCAACTCCAGCAGCAGCATCAGCAGGAGCAGTCAGGTGCCCATGGGACACCTCGTGGACGGTATGGATCGCCCATGTATCATTATCAGGAACGTCTATTTGAGCAGCAGACGGGTGACCAGGCGGCGTCAGTATTACTGGCCGGGGGAGGGGGGTTTATGGCAGTACATAACGACACGACGGTTGGGGTGGGAGCGGCAGCAGCTGGTGGAGGTGGTGCTGGGACCAAACCAGAAGGGGATGGCGGGGGAATTGCCGCAGAGGTGAAACACACGTGGCCTGGAGACGATAACGTGAACCGGGAAGAGCCTCTCAAACGACTACCGGAGCGGGCAACAATCGTGCGGAGGCCTCTCAGACTGCCGGAGGATAGAGAAGCGTTCTTGGCGGTTCCGGATTACTTGACGGGCAATCACAGAGGGGTAGGGGGAGGGAGCGACGACGAGAACTCGCTCAGCTATTATACTCGTGGAGGGGCTATGCAGGAAGGAATTAGCGCGCCTCGTGGGCTGACAGTTTACGGGGAAGGGGCGGAAATAGCAGCGGAAGGCGGAGGATATAACGAACAAGGGGGAGGAAGAGGAGGAGGAGGGGGATGCCTTAGCCATGATGTTCCCAATAGTGCATGGGGCGCGTTCATTGCAAGGGGAGCCAGGGGTAGCGATGGTGATTTGACAAGTTTGGCAGAGCGCGCCGATTGCAGTGGTGGTAGCAGTTCCGCTTCGTCCCCTGGACTGGCTGGCGTGGGTCAGCATCAGGCACAGGCACCCATCGCGGGGATCCACTTGCCTCAGGGGTATGTGGCTCAAGGCAATCAGCACGTGGTGTATGGTTGCCATCTCGGGACTGGAGTCGTCGTCGCAGGCAGCATGCGGACTGAAGCCGGAGACTCCGGCTCGGGCTTAATCAGCGGGCAAGGAGCGGGGGGCATTTCAGTTGATGATGCTGTCGCCTCCTCGCGAGTGCACTCTTCACAGTGTGACCGACCTGACGTGGGAGGAGGACACGTGGAGGGCTATGACATCGAAACGGGTTTTGTCGGGGAGCGTCTGGCGACTACGATTGGATCGGAGGGCGAAGGAAACTCGCCTGCGTATGTGACGTTGAGAGGAACCTCGTTGGACCTGCATTCTGTCAGCGCGTGCTCTCAAGGCGTCAATGTGCTGGATGATGCGGCGGGAGGGTCCTCGGTTTCGGACGAGAAGGACGACATCAATACGCTGATCGTGGGAAGCGCGGATGGTGTTGAGCTGGGGGAGAAGGGGGTGAGGTCACCGGTTTGTGCGGAATGTGGACAAATCATGGCAACTAAAGTTCCGAGTGAAAGTGTCGTAGAGGAGGCTCCCATCGGTCATTCTGCAGAAGGCAGTGCTGCTTACTTGGGGGTCGATTTCCCAAGCAACTGCCCAGCCAGGGAGCATGGCGAACCACTCGGGGCTGAACGTGCTGTACCTGCCGCCAGTACGGGGAGATCCGACGACGGAGGAGGCCATACGATTACGGCAGAAAGGAGAGAGGACCTTAAAACGGCAAGGCATGTGGAAAACGGCGGCGGAGATGAAGTGGGGGTGTCTTCTGGAGACATACTGAGTGTGCGGAGTTGGGCGCGGGCTGAGCAGCAGCTCTCGCACCCAGTCCGCGTTGATTCTACCGTTAACTCATTACTCGTGGGGGAGGTTTCGCTGGAAATGGGAGAGGGGTGGGGTGGTGACTCGGCTGAGGCTATGAAACGGACGGAGGTGGTGCCGAGTACTAGCAGTGATGCCGCTGCGCCCATCGCAGGAAACGATGAACGGGAGATCACTGACAGAAGAAAGGCTAACTTCATGTCCGGACTGACGATCTCCTGCAGCTCTATTCATCTCCCTTCCATTCTAGAGTCAGATGATGATTCCGCTTCCGTTCTTATTTTGGATCTGGACATCGACAGATGTACGACGACGTCTGAAGCTGAGCCTGTGAACATCGAAGCGTTGGGAGAGCTAGGGGGAGGCATCGAACGGAGAGCGGCGGGGACTGCTGCGAAAGAGAAGGATGCGGAGGGAAAGAACGGTCGAGAACAGTTGGTAGCTCCGTGCGACAAGAATCAGTCGGTGGTTCCCCCGATGGTAAAGGTAAGGAAGAACATCGTCACTCGCAGAGTTACTTACCTGTTGTGCATAAGAAAGGAAAGTTGGTCTGTCGATGGATTTGATATCAATGGACGGGCCACATTGTAGAAGAAAGTCGTCTGTCGATCATGGATGGCCAGAGTACAGAAAGAAGTAAGCTGTCTAGGATTTTTCGCGCGGGGTGAGGGGGGGGGAGGGGGGGGCGGGGGCGTCGGGGCGGGCGGTCGTTTTTGGTTAAGATGGGAATCATGTGGAATCCGTGATCCGCGGGCGTGGCTTTTTTGTTAGGCGAATGTGAGGAGAGAAGCCGAGGAGTGCGCGGCAGTGAAACCTACCATCCACCCCGGAGCAGGATGCACCGTCGTCATGACCGTATCTGACTGGAAAGACGACGCGTATTCATGATCAGGGGCTAGGTCCCACTTACACGAATTAAGCGATATTGACCGTAGATAGCAGAGATCAACGGCCAGAATCTCTTAATCCGTGCAAGTGGGACCTTGCCCCAGGATCCGTTGTGTTCGGGGGGGGATGTGGGGATCAATGAAGCTTGAATCGGGGAAAACCGACCAGAGAAGTTTATTTGTGAATGAAAGCAGAAAGCTATAAGGGTAGAAGAACCGACGAGCGCTATATTACAGTAATATAAGACAAAAAAGAACGGACAAGATAGGAAAGGTGGTGCAATGACAAACAATGAGCGATACTGCTGCATTCTGGCTTGATACGAGTCGGAGGTAAATGATGTCGCTTTTCGGTCTTGTTGCCTTTTTGTCTGTTTTGGAACTCGCGGCCCCCTTTTTCTTTTTCTTTTTTTTCTATTTGAAACGGCCCCCTATCAGTGTCAGTGCTCTGCCTTTGACGGGAAAACTTTTCGAAAAGCTGTTTCTGTCTGTTTTTTTTTTTTTTTTTTTTTTTTTCCTCGTGTGTCTGTTTTGCGGTACTCTCTGTGACGTAGCCATCCATGCATGCGTGGCCTGACTATCGCCCCCTTTCCACCTGCTGGAGTATTCTGTCCTATCCGTCTGGTTCTTTTTTTTTTTCCTTTTCCATTATATTTCCAAAAACACGTTCAAACGATCCGTCTGGTTCTATCTGGGTCCGAACCCATGAGCTGTTTCCTAACAGACACATGTGTCTGTGCACCTTTCAGCCTCATTGGCTGGGTTGGGGGGGCTTTTTCGGCCTTGTACGTATTTCAGAGCATACTCACACTCGCACAATCTTAATCTTAAATGTATCTGACCGTAATTGCGGCCCTCCTGGGATGCATGTGACCGCAACTACGTCCAGAAATAAGTGAAAAAAGGTCCTAGTGTGAGTATGCCCTCAGACCCATCGTGCGCGGGTTTCCTAGCAGGCACACACATCCGTACTGCACTTTGTCGCAGCCAAAAGGTCGAGTCAGGTAGTGCGAGGTCATGATCTCCCTTATGGTCTGGTATTTCTTTTTTTTACTGTCGCACAATCTTTCCTGTACGCTTTGGTAAGCCTTTCCTTGGCCACACAGTCCTGCCTGTACACTTTGGTATTTTTCCTTTCCTCCTCCGCATAGCCTTCCTTGTGCGCTTTTGTTTGTTAGCACGGCTCGAATCTACGCTCACCGCGAACCCATCAACTCCTTCCGGTGCAGCGCACCTCGATTATGTGCTGATGCTGCCACGTGCTGAGATTGAATCGTTAGTCTTTCCTGGTCTCCTTCATGTGCTGAGATTTGAATCGATACCGTCTTCACCCGAATAGAACGCCCGGTTATTATAGCCTAATCTGGACTGAAACGTGCACCAAATACGGCTATAGTGACCGGGCGTTCTATTCGGGTGAAGACGGTAGTCCAGGTCCAGTCACCCCCTCTTCCTCCCTTGTTTTGCATCCTCTGGCTGGTCATATGCGACTACATGGTTCGCTTCGAATCGTCCTCGACAACCATTCTCATCTGTTTAGTCTTGTTCTCATCAGGTCGTCAAGTGCCACTTTCTCCTCTCCTCCTCTTCCCTTTTTTTTTTCCGCCTCCACCGAAAGGTGCGGTAAGAATCGTTCCTTATAACCCTCCTGCACGTCGTCGTTCGTGGTCGTCTTCATCAGGTCATCAAGTGTGCCACTCGCTTCAGAATCCCCTCTACCACAACTTTCTTCTCCTCGTCTCCCTTTTCTTCTCTCGGTCATGATGCGCACGGAATCCTCCCACCCAACGACTTTCTTGTTGTCCTTGTGGTGCAGGAGGGAGGAGGGGGGCCAGGGTGGCGCGGGGGGGAGGAGGGGGGGACTGTCTCAGGGGCTGATGCATTTAGAATCCCCCCCCCCCCCCCCCCCCTTCCTCCCCCCCGCGCCACCCTGCCCCCCCTATTCCCCCTCTTCTTCTTCTTCGTCTTCGTCTTCTGGCGTGTCATTAAACGAGTTGCCATGTCTTAAGAATATAAAATGAAAAAATAAATGAGATGTCATGTGCTGCGCATGCAATTGCACTCACCCCTACTTATCAGGTGTCATAAAACGGTCTGCTGCCCAGAATCCTCTATTGCCACTCTCTATCCCACCCTCACCCTTTCTCTCCCTCCCCCCCCCCGGCCCCTCCTCTATCCCAACCTCCCCCCTTTCGCTCTACCCCTCGCCAAGCAGGATCTTCCTGATGTTCTGTTGTTGGCCTGGCTCTTCTGTTGAAAGGGATGGCCTGAAAGCGAAGTGCTGCATGGGGATATTTCCAGGCCCTATGTTCAAGCGGTAGGTATCCCAAGCAGGATCTTCCTACCGGTAGTGTTTTTCCTTTTTCTTTCCCCCCAACTTTCTTTTTTTTTTTCCCCTCTTTTCTTTTTTT
>BFEA01000943.1:261798-280782 GCA_003427395.1 Chara braunii | reverse complement strand
AGAAAAGCTTTATTATCAACAAAGAAGAGGCTGGGAATACCTCACAAACAACCCGGGAAAAATATATATATATATGGGACCGTTACCCACTTTCGGTGCAGGCGATGGATGCCCAGTTGCAGAATTAGGCCAACTCACGACCGCTGCACTGGCATTTCCCAACCGTGGTCGTTGTTTTGTTTTTTGCCACTTCTGTCCACTTTTAAGTTTTAACTCTTTTTTAACACTCTTTTTTCAGCATTCTTTTTTTAGCACTTTTTTTTAACACGTTTTTTTGTTCGCACTTCTCTCCACTTCTTTCACTTTTCCCTTTCTGTCACGCTTTTCTGTTCCAACGTTTTTACACTTATTATTATTATTATTATTATTAGTTTTTAAAAAGCTCACTTGACGATTCCTAACCACCTATTCAGTCAGTCCAGATATTAACAAAAAATGAACAAAATCATCCATCCAGATTACCTGCAGTATTGTTTTGTGGCTGAGGTTCAACAAGAGTTTGATGAGGGATTGGTAGCTGGGATAGTATGTCAGAAAAATGGTTATGGCCGGTTGAGAGGGAGGGAAAGGTTGTGGTGACCAGTGAATAATACAGTTCTGTAGCTCTCTATTCCATGTCCATGTCACCTTTGGACACAGGTACAGCATTTTTTCCTTATTTGCTTAACACCACTCGTTCAGGAGGATTGCAGCGTAGTAGGCAAGGATCCATTCTTCTTCTTCTTCGTTGTCTTGTTCCTCATCTTCCTCCTTCATCTTCGTCTTGTTCCGCATCTTCCTTCTTCCTCTTCCGTCTCCTCTTTCCCTTCTTCTTCCCCTTCCTCCTCTTCTTTCTCTTCCTTCTCCTCTTCCTCGTCTTCTTCTTCTTCCTGGGAGGTCACCCATCTCAGTACTATTCTAGCCCAATGGTGCAGGGGCCATGCTAATCTTCTCTGTGTTCCAATTCTCACCAGTGTCCCGAAGGACTGGATGGGCTTCTTCTTCCTCTTCTTCTTCTCCTTCTCCTCCTCCTCCTCCTCTTTTTTTTTAAGATGGGCTTTGTCCTATTTAATTTCAACAGAGGTATTTCTTGCTGATAGACATTGCGAGGCGTCCAGAGCCCCCTGTACATTGGAGGGGATTCACATTCTTAGCGACCCCACTTTACTACGAGATCAAAGTGGGGCTTGTTTTTGGGGTGCCCCCTTCTCCCAAAAGAAAGGAGGGGGGGGGGAGGGGGGCATGGTGGAAGGCGGGCAACGTGGGCAGAACAGTTGGCCGCACTGGCAGGGAGCTGCTTCTGAATGTATCAGGACCGAGTAAAAATTATAGAGTCGATTGGTTTTGACTCTTGAGCTTGCAGATGTGGGCATCCAAGTTTTACTTGACGAAGAATGAAGCTAGTTGATAACATTCTCCCTGATAAAAAAAGAATGGGAGAAAGAAATGAAGGGTAAGCTGAACAGTCCACTCTCCCTGATAAAAAAACAGTGGGAGAAAGAAATGAAGGGTAAGCTGAACAGCCCACTCTTTGCCCACGTAGGCACCTTTTTTTTTTTGTTTTCTTGATTTTTTTTCTTTTTGTTCTCTTTCCTTAACTTGTTGCCCATCTATGAGAACCCTGCTTATGTGAGAAATGAAGGTTCTTATTACTTGTTGCCCATCTTATGTCTTAAGCCACCAGTTCACATGAACCTAAGTTACTGAAGCCTCCAGGATTTGCAACCCTGCAACTATGCCTTTCGTTGTTGTTGTTGTTGTTGTTGTTGTTGTTGTTGTTGTTGTTTCACAAGAAAGCTCAGCTCATTTGATTACGCACACCAAAATAGAGGCTGGGAATCCTCAACAAACAACCCGGTCGAAACCAGAAAAAGCAAAACAGTAAGGTGTCGGGGTGAGATCTAGCGACAGAAATGGCCAAATCCCGACCGCTGTGCTGATATCCGCCGACCCTGGGTCCAAAAAAGTAAGCCTCAGGCCTGCAAAACCTCACAAACCAAAACTAACTTCTCATCCTAAAGAAAATATGCCTAAAACGGAAAGTCACTCCAAACTCAGAGTCTCAGCTAGCTATCCTATTAAATATCCGCCTTTTCAAAGTGGCCTGCTGCTTTCGCTAGTGACCCAGAGCTAAAATGAAATGCTGTACTGCGTATACTGGTAAGTGCACTTCTGAGGTCTGTTTTTTTTTTTTTTTTAAAAAGGAAAAAAAAAAAAAAAAAAAAAAAGGAAAAAAAGAAAGAAAGAGAGGTCCGTATGAACTGGCAGGCAAAACCACTCAGTACTTCTGAGGCCCTTTTCTCCGACCGTGGAAATGCACTGCACAGTGCACACCAGAAAAAAGGAACCGAAAAAAAACAGAAAAAGGAACAAACCGCCGCAGCCTCTTTTTGGCTGGTCCCGCCAGTCATTTTGCCCCAGAGACCGAGCTCCGAAAGCTGTGGCGCATATCCAAGAAGAGCCTGTGGCCTATGTATGGCTCAAGTGCTGTTTTTTTTAACTTTTTAAGACACAATATTTGTCTATTGGCTCTCTGGGGGCTCGGGTTGGAACATGGTGCAAAGAGCATAGAGCTGGCATGATCGATGATGTTCCTTTTATTTTTTTTTTGTGTGTGTGGAGAGAGTTGAGAGGGATTGAAACTCGGTGCATGCAGGTAGATCGATGGATGAAGTTTTTCTATTTTCGTAAAACTCGAGGAGGGTAACTACAGCAGTAGTGAGATCGATGCAGTCACCAGAACTTGGCTAGGATCGATATGAGTGACCGTTGCTGCGGAGGATGAGGATTGAAAAAAAAAAAAAGAAGAAGAAGATGATGAAGCAAGGAACGGCTGGGGTGTGTTGCCACAGAGTGGAAGGTTGAGCAAGCAGGAGGAGAGGAAGTGGCTTTGTTTTTTTTGTCAAAGTTTTTTGTCGTTTCTAAAGCAGGAGGAGAGGAAGTGGGTTTGTTTTTTTTGTCAAAGTTTTTTGTCGTTTCTTCAGGTGGAGAGTGGTGAGGTGGGTGTGCATCAGGATCGCAATGGATGGACAGCAGTTTCACACTAGCATCGTTTCTTTTGTCGTTGTCGTTTTCGTTTTTTTTTTAATTGGAATCTTCTGAGTCCTGACACTGTTCAACATGTCCCTTCTGCATCTTCAGACAAAAAGGCAAGAAAAAACTTAAAAAATTTGACAAAAAAGGGATAACTTCTTCTTTTTTGGGTGTGTGTGTCGAGCGATCACTGCTCGTGGGAACCGGCCTGCAATAGCATTTCAAACTTGTGTAGGATGTTAAACAATTTGAAGCTTGTCATCATTACCTTATTCCCATTGGAGGACAAGGCATCAGCATCATGCCTGAATGTAGACTGGAACAAGGCTTGGATGGGACGACGGGGACATGCGAGTCACTGCCTTCCTCCCCCTGAACACTGTGCCACAAAAATTGCGACTGTTTTTGGACCGGAACAGAATCTCAATTCATTCATGATGATGGGGCAGTATTTTATTATATTAATGGGAAGAAGATTGTAGAGTGGAGGCAAAGATGGATTTCAATTCCCGAGCCGCAGAGTGTGAGTGGACTTATTTCTGTATCTGTCTCTCCATGGAGAGAGAGAGAGAGAGAGAGAGAGAGAGAGAGAGAGAGAGAGAGAGAGAGAGAGAGAGGTTTGCGTGCATTCATCATGGTAGGGCATTGTCAGTCGTGACCTTCCTCCCCTAAATACAGTGCTCTGCCATTGTCACCGTTTTTAGACGGGGACAGGGTTCATGATGATGGCATTGGGCGTTATGTTTAGGATAAAAAGAAGGTTGTAGGTTGGAGCCATTGTACATGTGATTAATTTCTTTCTCGTCTTTTTTCTCACAGAAATCTGAGAAATGGGACGACCTCGAGATATTGACATTCAACAAACCTGGCCCAGATAATTCACAAATATTTAATCTGTTCATGTGGATGCATCTGTGGTCGAAGGGGGGTTTGCAAATGAACAGCCAAAAAAAAAAAAAAAAAAAAGGAAATGAACAGCCTGCTACCCAGGGGTACCCCCTAAGTACCAATTATGGCCCTCCATCAGTTCTGAGGATTGAACTAAGGCCTGGGAGTATCACATGCTGACAACAGGGCCTGGTGCCTCCCTCCTCCATGAACAAGAAGATCAGCCAATCGACTTTGACTTGCCACTGCAACCTGACAGAAAGAAAAAGACGCACCTCGCCAGCTCTGAGCGTCGTTATATTTTTTAACCCAATCCACTCACATTCCGCATCGATGCGGGGAGGCGTCAGTCGGGTTGCTTATCACGGGCAAGCATTGAACAAGGAAGAAAGACCTGCCACAACTCAGCCCGGGCTCGAGACACGCAATGGCTGCAAGCATCTTATTATTCGATGGGAAGGGGGCTGCCAGACAGTTGCTCACGTGTCGTCTGCAATTTCCCCGCGAGCGCACATAGCCCAAGTGGTAGAGCACTCCCTTTGTAAGGGAAAGGCCTTGCCTCCAGTTCAAGCCCAGTCGTAGGCTCCGTATTAAGTCGAAAAAATCCTAAAACCAAACAAATAAAACATTAGACCTCAACACCCAGCTGCTCATGGTGTTGTGGTCGAGGGATCAAATCCCTTTTGCAGCTTGCCAGCTTCGCTGCCAGGCCAAGAAAAGAATGGAGCTGACACCACCCCATCCTGGGGTGGGTGGGAGGGAAAGATGAACGCTTTGCAGCCGTTGTGTCACCAGAGGCCGCAAAGTGGGAGAGAGTGGTTGATGAAGATTTGAAATTTAAAGGAGAGAGGGTAGTTCTTTTCCCTTCCTTCCCTCTTCCTGTGGAAATAGTGGGCGTTGAATATTCATCCGAGTTGTCTGAATCTTTTTTTTTAATTGGAAATTCTTCGATGGTTTGGTGCTGGGAGTAGGGGTTTGGGGTGGTTGCGACGGTGGGAGACGACGCACCCTGTGGCGAAGGGCCTAGCCTGTAGGGTTGAAATGGGGTACAGCAGCGGTGGAGATGGTGGCTTCATCGCAGTAAGACTTGCCGGAGTAGGGAGGAGAGGGAATTTTGTGGGATATCTGCAACCAGTGCATGATCCGTGGTTTGGGATTGTTTGTTGTGGAGATTGCACAATTGTCATCCTTAGCCTAAGCCGGGTAATGGCCCCAGTATTTCAAAGTTTTTTCCACAAATTTCTTGAAAAAAGAAGAAAATTCTTCTAAGGCTTGGTGCTAGTGGCAGGGGGTTATGGTGGCTGTGATGGTGGGAGAGGACACGCTCTGCGGCGAAGGGGCCAGCCTGCAGGGTTGAAATAGGGTATAGCAGCGGTGGAGATGGTGGCTCCATTGCCGTAAGGGCTGAGAAGGTTTTTTTGTGGGATATCTGCAACTAGTGCCTGGAGGATGGATGATCGAAGCTACAGCTATGGTGCTGATTGGTGGCTTGACTGGTATCTGCCGTGGTCCTGAGTCCCAGGGGTTTGCGAATAGACGAGGCCAGAACGACGCTGGTCGGTGCAGAGTCTTGGCCGTGCTGCCCTGTAACTCGAGCTGTGCGAGGGCATGAGACCTGGTAGAGAGATCTGGGGAGTTGTCGAGGGAGGAAGGCACTCTATTGTCTGTTGGTGAGCTGGTGCCTAGTCGAGGCTGGCCGGAGCCGGGGCGGGTCGTGTTGCCCTGTGGCCTAGCAGGTGGGGGTTTTCTGGGGTGGGTGCCACTCTGTAACCTAGCAGTTGGGGCGTGAGGCTTGGTAGACGCTGGGCGTCGGGGTATAGGGGTGAGGGAGGTAGGGTTAGGGCCGCTGAAAGGCACCAAGGCAGGTGGGCTGTTCGGTCTGAATTTCTCCTGTGAGCCAAGGCTCAAAAAACAAAAGGGCACCTTGAATTGAGTATTGCATAGATGTCTGTTTTTTTCTATACGCCCCTTCGAGGCTGTTTCATTAGACCACCAGTACTTGGGCACTGCGCGCCGCGCCGGCCGCCCAAATCTCCAAGTGGCGCGGGCTGTTGATTCGATTTATCGACGGCCCGCCGGCCGCGGAAATCGCGTAGCGTTAACGCTAAGGCGTCGCCCAAGTACTGGTGGTTTAAGGAAAGATCCAAGGTTTGGTTGGTTGTTCATGGTTGCCAAGGAGGGCCTTAAAAATGATTTAGGATTCTGGGGGCTCCTAGCAACTCATCTTAGACGGCTCCATTGCTGACACTCAGTGATCTGCAGCTGTTCGATGCCAGAACGACGCTGGCCAGTGCTGGGGTGTTGCCCTGTAACCTGCTGATGCAGGAGTGTGGGGTCTGGGAGAGAGATCTGGGGATGCTTTGGGGTGGGCATTCCAAGGGACAACCAAGGGTTGCTGCTGCGATGACGCTGGTTGGAGCTGGGGTGAGTCGTGTTGCCCTGTAACCCAGCAGGGTGGGGTGTGAGGCCTGGAAGATATCGGCAGGGAGTAAGTCAGTGCTGGAGAGCTTTAGAACGGTTGCTAGGGATCCACACGGTTTTGAGCATTTTGTAGGACGTCTGTGGTGGTGTGTTTTGTTGTGGCCAGACCTTTTTTCTGAAGTGTGTCATAGTAATTTTCTAAGTCGCTCAAAATTTTCTTAGCCAAAGCCGGGTAATGGCCCGTGTATCTCGAACTTCCAAAATTTTATGTAAATTTCCATATGGGATGCTGGGCCTGGTTCCCAGCACGTGCTGCTCCCCAAAAAAAGGGCATCATTTAGGAAAATACATACATATAAGAATAGCAAACTCCCTTAGGCAGGAATCGCCTGCGTACCCATGCGCTATAAGGGCTAAGTGCGTCAACTGCCAGTATTCCGGGGAAATAATAGCACTCTCATTGCTCGGTTGCCACATCGATGCTGTGGCTGCATCCCTACAGAAGCTGCGCTTCAGCACCGTCTGTATCTCATCGTACAATTTACACTACCTGCTAAACTGCACCCCAGCTCTGCTTCTTAAAGCCTGCTACCGGTAGTCCACCCATCACCGCTTAGCCCGACAAATCGCATCGTCCTAACGCCGTTTTTTTTTTCTTTTTCTTTTTTGGGGATCCGAAAGCTCTTCAACAAGCCATTATCAGGGCATGCTCAGGTGGTACACCGTTGCGACGAGACCAAACAAAATCAATGTGGCAAATGCCTCTCCAGGCATGCAGCAAGACACGCTGGACACGAAGTGCTATTGTTCGCCATCGATCTTGTGGAATCAGCTTCCTGATCAAATCTTATCCTAAGTCACTCTCATCTCGCTGGGGCAAGCGCGGCACGTCCTTTCAGGAGAGAGGAAAGATCGAGCTATCATGCACACACCTGTTGACACCGCCAACCCGTCTCTGAAAACCCTAACCGGTTACGTGCATTTTTTGTATATATGTACTTTTTTTTTTTTTTAACAAACGCCCATTGCTAATCAATTCTGCCTCACTGTACTCCTACATGCACGGACCTAGGTTGGGGTTGTGCTCCATTTGACATAGTATATCAGAGAAATTCTCCGAGTTCAGTCATGTACAACGAGTTCCCGCTCCGAGTTCAGTCAAGCACAGCAAGTTCCCGGAAATAATTTTCGAGCTCCGTGCACCGGCCGTTCGGGGTTGATACAAAAATTGCGCCTTGCTTCAGTGGAAAATCTTGCACATTTTTTGGCTCAAGGGCCAGAACCGTGGTTCAGTGCGTTGCGCTGTCTTTTAGAGAGAACTAGATCCGGCAACGGCTTCTTCAATTTGATGAGCATGGAAACTGCCACCGGACAAGCATCCACCTTCCAGTCTTCAGAACGCGGAACATTACTGCCGCGTGTTTCGTGAAGAGAACAATTCCTGAATCGTCAGTGGAGCAGCAAGTCAGTTGAGCACAACCCTAAACCTAACGAATGTCACCAGTTGAGGACAACCCTAATCCTAACGAATGTCACCAGCTGCGCGTGTACGAGTGAACCAGTAGCCCCTCCAAATAGGAGGGACATGAACTGCTCACTCACCCATTGTTCCCCAAGTTCAATCTGGGCAGGTTGATTGTTGCTCTACTGTGTACCCACATCCCTCTGGCATACGGGTCCGTGGTGCCTGCGTGCAGCAATGAGCGCAGGCTAGTCCTGCTCATTGTTCCCCTCGATAGCTTGGGAAATATGCGATCTTTCTGCTGGCAGACCACTGGCCGGCCGCTTCCCATCCTCAAATGCTAGTGCCTAGAGGTTCATTTCTTCTAGTGTTCCACAGGAGATAGTTGCACCAGCCCTACCTTGTCCGTGCGGACTGGGCTGATTGCGGTAGGTCCATGAGACTCTGCACTGTACGAGGGCGGCGTCATCGTTATTGTTGACTTGTCTCATCCAAATGTGCTTCCTGATGAGGAGGATATTGCTGTTCAGTCCGAGAGGCTTCTGAGCCAGTGCTCGAGGTCCTGCTAGCCTGTTGGGAAGAGCAGGTAACCACCATGCTGGGCTGCCCCGGCCTGCTCTCGACAACGGGCCAAACCAATAATAAGATTTATGGTCCACGTCCACTTCCACCAGTGTTGGAACCCCCACCCAGGCTTTGTTTTCTGTTCGAAAAAGGGTTCAGGTGGTTGTAGAGGCTACCGAAATTGCAGAAAGAGGGTTCTGGGCTATGGGCATCGCGACACCAATGTCGAAAGGAAAAGTGTTTCCCGCAGAAGAACGTATCTTGCCACTTTCTGAGGAAGATGCATCTGGTGCCATGAATAGTGAAGAACGCATCTTGCCACTTTCTGAGGAAGATGCACTTGGTACTTTTTTCGTTTCAAGAGTTGTGTGGCAACCACCCTATGCCTTGCCTACATACATTTGGCTGCTCTTGCCGATTTTCGTGCAGCAACCATGGGAGTTCAGGTTGTGATTAGGAATCGCAAGGGCTCCTTGCCTCCTCTCACCATCGCATATCTCCTTCGTATCTCCCAGCAGAAGGTGGCACCAACAACTTCCACTGTGTACTGCTGGGCCAAGGTCAAACCTCGCCTCCCTGTTTTTTCGGCGGCCGCTCCCAGCCCTAACAGGATGCCCTGTGCACAAGGCGGCTCTAATCACCTCCGCCGCGTACTGATGGGCGGATCTAACAACTTCCGCCGCCGCGCCGCGAACTGATGGGCGGATCTAACAACTTCCGCTGCGTACTGATGGGTTAAGGTCAAACCTCGGCTCCCTGGTTTCACCGTCACTGGCGTATTTCGTCGATATCGGACGCTGACCGAAGGCAGGCACGAACTTCCGCCACCGCGCCGCGTACTGATGGGCAGATCTAACAACTTCCGCTGCGTACTGATGGGCGGATCTAACAACCTCCGCCGCGTACTGATGGGCTAAGGTCAAACCTCGGCTCCTTGGTTTCTCCGCCGCTGCCGACCCTAGTAAAAGAAGGATGCACTGGGGAGTAAGTCTGCAGAGAGTCTGAAAGGGGGTATGCCTGTGGGGCTTGGTGCTTTGAGGATAAGTGACACAGGAAGAGAATAATCCGTGCACAATATGACGCGTATGTGGACTGGAAAATGGATCATCTACAGGCGGGCCTGTCCAACCATTACTTAACATTAGGCTTGTCCGGACCTGTCCAACCACTGTACAACGTAGGACATGCATGTGGAATGAAATACGACCACGTACTTCTGGACCTATCCTACATTTCGAATGTATTGGGACAAGTACAGGCTCAGATACATTTTGAATGTTGTGCAGAGGAGGCAGCCCTTAAACCACCAGTATCTTTCCCAACTATTTTTTTCAGAGGTGCGCTGGCTACCGCGTTGGCCTGAAACGGAAGGGCGTCTGCCGATAAATCGAATCGGTGGCCGGTCTTGATTTTTGGGCCGGCGCGCAGTCCTTGAGGCCGAGATGTGGGTAAGGTACTGGTGGCTGAAGAGTTATATAGTTACTCTGTCCACTCCGTCCATCATAAGTGCAATATCCTGGCTCGTCGCTTTCGTTTTCCAGAAAAAAAATATAATAAAATCATGATAGGGATGCAACCTTCAGCCAGCTAGGGGTCAGGGACCCAAGAAATCCATGGGAAAGAATGGGAAAGAGAGGTGAATTCGCATTGGAGAAGAGGGAAAAGGAATTGAAAAATCATACCAAGTAAGATATAATAAAGAAACCACCCCACTCCACCACGCACAAATTGTGCCATATGAGAATGCATCGTCTGCAAGAGCATGCGAAGATAGTAAGATACACAAACATATTTTTTGTCGCATGTGCACGTGGTGAGTATTGCAGTGAGGTGCAAAGCTTCTTCTTGATTTTTCAATGAAATCTCCTTCTTCGACCGCAAGTTTTGATTTTGGGGTGTTCGTCATATTCTTTCGGTGGTAAAGGTGCTCACGCTAGTTCTATTTGAAACCACCAGTAGCATGTTTATACCTAGCTCCCGAAGTACCCATGCAATGGGATTCTATGTCGTATGCTTCGACTGGGGCTGAGCAGGGGAGCTGGGGACCTTTGCTTAGCCTGGATACCTGCAACTGCTGTCTAGTCAGGTTACCCCGACAAGATGGTGATGGGTGATGGTCTGGGGTGGTTAACTGTCAGGTAGGACGGAGGGGGTAGGGGTGAGCTAGGGCAATTGATGAGAGCAAGGGCGGGTGGGGTGTTCTGAGGGCTCCATCCAAATAAGCAAAGGCCCGATTACTGAGGGTGGTTGTCATATGTTTAGTATCCAGCCTGTGGCGGATCTGTCGGGATGGTGGTTCGTCAGGATGAAGACGAAGGGGTGAGCAAGACGGAGGCGAAGATGGACCTCGAAGGGACAACGCAACTCAACGCTAACTCAAACACGCACACACTCCAAAATGTGTAGCATGAAGAATGAATGAAAACAGACAATAGTTGGTGTATACCCCAGCCGACTGATAGGACTAGACTGAACTACCCTTATACCGATAGTGCTACCTGGTAGGATTGGACTGGGTTGGAACAACACACGGCCAGTGAGGTTAGTCCATGACATGGTCCCACAAGCTAAACAGGTGAATAGCCTGGTAGGCTCTGGCTGGAGGATAGGACAGATAGAGGTCCGCTGCACGAGTTTCAGACCTGTAATTGGTCGTAAGAGCCATAAACACGTTATCCGCAAAAGCAGCGGAACTCTGCAATAAAGAAAGTTGAGAAATCGAGGATGCAGAGCAAGTGCCATGCGTAGTACATGTGATGCATCCTCGGGTATATAATGTCAAAAGAAAAGCAAATCTATGGTATACATTTTCTAACTAATAGCAGATAATGAAATGTAGTAAGATATAATATTGAAGTCCTAAGGCTAATCGCCTCAGTGCTGAAAGGAAAAGAGAGCAATATGTAACAAGTAATGTCATGGCACTGAACCACTAAGAGCGGGATGGTCTCACAGGGGTTAAATGCAGTCTAAGAATCTAAACTCCTAAAGGTAGGGACACACGAAGGTGAGATAGTTCATCAAGCTCAGGGTGAATGAGTGCTATCGAAGCAAAACCAATGACCCTAACAGATGGACCATCAAGACTGGTAATCCTCGACGATCATGCGGGGTCTACCATGAAAGGGGAACATGAAATAGGGTGGACATATGCTTAACTGGAGGCTGCAATGGGCGACACTAGGGTGATGAGGGATGCAGTAGGTGAGGGAAATATGCACACATTTAACATTTAAGGCCAAAGGATGATTCATATATGAGAATGGACTGAACTCATTCTCGGTGAAATTATAAATAAGAAATAACGTGCGCGAGTCAGAATGAGTCAAATAAGAGCGTTGTGACGTACATGCGGAGGGTATGTGCGGAGATGGTGTGAGAGAGAGAGAGGGAGAGGGAGAGGAGATGGCCATAGACATGAAACAGCAGCTGAATGAAGGTCCAATCCGACAATGAACGAATGAACGAACAGAATGAATGAACCTCCCGCCCTGGACGTAGGCCGGAGTGATATAGCGGTCTAGATCCAGGTACGGGATAACCTGGTACCGGACGAGGGTTAGGCCGACGGCCTGAAAGTGGTCCGGCCTCATTGTCGGGCCGTAGGGGTACCGCTACACGATGGATCAAGCGATACATCAAGCACGCTATCCGCTGAAATAGCGGAACCCCGAAAGGACGGCGAAAGAAACAATCCTAGATGCGGAGCAGGCTCCATGCAGGAAAAGAGGATGCAATGCAGAGGCTGAAGCCTCGAGCCTAATCTATATCATAATTCTTGGTCTGTGTCGACCTAAAAAGTAGAAAAATGTATGACCTGTGTTTGCCAAGAAAGAGAAAAATGTTTGACGTGTGTCGGTCAGAAAGAGAAATATGTCTCATGAGCTAAATAGGCTGAATATAAATCAACACCGAGGCCCTAAAGGCCAAAGAATAAGTAAACCAAAGTCCTACGGCGAAAATGAATGTGGCACAGTCTCACGTGTCATGTACACAATGCACAATACCTAAGAAAAGAGAAAGGGACTCAGTCGCATGACAGAAGTAGGAATGGGTGGGAAGGCGGCAGGTATAGCTCTCAGAGTAAACTCCAAGGGGGCACCCACACAACCAGGCAAGGGGTGGTCAGGCTCAGAGGGGGAGTAATAGCACGACACCGGGCTCAATGGAAACCATCAAGCGGGTACCGCTAGCTGAAAGGGTGGAAGGGCACTCACACAAAAGAGCACACATAAGGTGAGCCTGGAAGGAAAGAGGGTTATGCCAGCATAGACATGTACCCAGGAGCCGCGAGCAAGGAAAACGTACACTCCAGAGGAGGGCAGCATAATGTAAGACAGAAGGGCGGTAAGCGGATATACCCACATAAACAGGGAAAATAAGGGTCATCATGCGACTGAAGGGTAAGCTCGAGGGTGGTAGATAGGTAGGAATGATGGGAACTCTGTAGTTGAAAAAGCGAAGTAGTCCACTGATGAGTCTCGAGGCTGAAGTCGAACGGAGGTAGCCTGGATGAAGTAGGAGTATTGCAAAAACCGAATAGAAGTCCGGAGCAATCCGACATGTACTCTGATACTGAGGAGCAGCACTGAGGTCGAAAGATGAATGTAGAAGCCGAATGTGGAAGCCGAATGTAGAAGCCGAAACCGGGAGCTGCTGCATAAGTGTCCAGGAATGGTAAAAGATAGAGAGCGTATGGGGGATATAGATCAGTCACGAGAACGAGAAGGATGGGTACGCTGAGGGCGAGAGGAATGAATGGCAACAACAGGCGGAATCGTATCCATAAGGGGAGGAGGACATGAGGTGGGTACCGGTGGAGCAGGAGGACCCATGGATGGAGGAGGGGGAATGTTAATGGTCGCAGAGGTAGAAGGGTCAGTAGAAGAAGGATGAGAAGTAGGAGGGGAGGATGATGAAGGGAAAGGATGAGCACGATCGTAAGCACGCACGAAAGTCATAGCATGCTTCAGGTGCTCAAGAGGTTCCCAAGTCGACTCCTCGTCAGGATAACCCTTCCATCGAACGAGATACTCGAGGCGGGGAGGGTCACCATCATTCATACGCCGGGACACAATATCAGAGACGACAAATTCCGCGTGACCCTCAATGATGACGGGAGAGGGGCGAGGGTCAGGTCGACTATGGAACTCAGGGGGAGATCGTCTGAAGGGGCGCAAAAGAGAAACATGGAACACATCATGTAAGTTAGCGCTGTACATGGAATCAGGGAGCTTCAATTTGAAGCTCACCAGATAGTCATGATTGGGTCCGGCAAGTGCAAGAATGGTGCATGGTCCATGTATATGTCTGAATTTTTGAAGTGTGTCAGCTTCAGGCTGGAAGTGACGTGCGTCGACAAGAGTCTCGTCGCCAACTCTGAAGGGATGGTCGATGCGCGAGCGGTTAGCGCGAGTGGCCATGCGAGCTTGGGAGTTAGCAATATTCTCGCGAGCTTTGCTAAGGAGCGCATCCATCTCCTTTACCCAGTCATCGAGGGTAGGGCATTTGGTGTCGGGATGGATCTGAGATGGACGAAGAAGGTCAGATGGGACACGGGGATGGTGTCCCAAGTCACAGTAGTAGGGAGACATGCCAGTAGCAGGAGAAATAGCATGGTTATAAGCAATCTCTGCCTGAGCAAGATGCAGATCCCAATCAGAGTCATTTTCAACAAACTTCTTGAGGACACTCTCAAGAGTTTTGTTGGTGACCTCGGTCTGTCCATCTGACTGGGGGTGATAGGAGGAGGCGAGGCGAAGCTTGGAGCCATAGATATCATGGAGTCCACGCCAGAAATGGGAAGTGAAGCGAGGATCGCGATCAGAGACGATGCTAGTGGGGAGACCGTGATGGATGGCAATATGGTTGAAGTATAGGAAGCGATGTCTTTGGCTGAACTAGCATACTTGCAAGGGAGAAAGTGAGCATGCTTAGTCAACCGACAGGCAACGACGAAGATGGCATCGTGGCCTTGTGGGGTAGGGGAACGAAGAGGACCAATGAAGTCCATGGAGACAGAAGTCCAACGTTGAGTAGGAATGGGTAAGGGTTGAAGAAGACAAAAGGGGGGGTGGTTGGGAATGTTGGCCTCCTGGCAGATCCTGCAGGTGCGAACATACTCCTTAGTGAAGGGACGATGGTGCTCCAGTAGTAATGGCGGTAGAGGCGGGCAAGTGTCTTGAAGACACCGAGATGATCGGCGGCGCGCTGGTCGTGACACTCAGCGACAACCCGAACGCGGAGCTGGCCAGTAGAAGGCACACATAAGCGAGGAGTACGGGTACCTTGGCGACCAAGCCAGTATAGGAGTCCAGAGGGATGAAGCTGGAAGTTAGGGACGGACTTGCCAGCCTGTAGGTCAGCGTAGATGGACTAAAACTCAGGGCACTGGGTGTATGCGCGGCGATACTCGCCCAGAAAGGCGGGGTGGATGGTGGGATTTGAGATAGCAGATAGTTGACGATCCTCGTACTGAAGGTCGGGGCGGCGGGATAAGGCATCTGCAACACGATTGCTTTTGCCATAAATCTTTTTGATGGTGAAGTCGATTTTCGAGAGGTCACGCCACCAAGGAGCCTGGCGAGAAGTGAGTTTAGGCTTCGTCTAAAAGGCGGCGAGGAAAGAGTTGTCCGTCAAAACGGTGAAAGCATGACCGTGCAAATGATGACGTCACTTCTTAACAGCGTAGACCAGCGCAAGGACCTCACGCTCATCGGCAGTGTAGTTATGCTCAGCGGGAAGTAGTTGTCCAGATAGATAAGCAACCGGACACTCTCCATCGCGAGACTTGACTGTACCGTCATCAACGAGGTCAGGAATATAAGGGGGCAGGGACCCTGGGGGGATGGCGTCGATGGGTGCAAGATGAGCCGCAGTCGGTGGAGGTGGAGGAGGGAGGCGAGGAATGCGAGGGAGGGGAGACTCTGTGGAATCGGGAGAAGTAAAGGGAGGTGGATAGATCTGGGAAAGAACGGCTCCAATAGCGAAGTCAGATGCGTCGGTGGTAACGATGAATGAACGTGAGTAGTCGGGTAAGTGTAAGACAAGAGTTGACGTGACAAGCCGCTTGAGAGAGCGGAAAGCATCCTCGTGAGCCGGGGTCCAATGAATAGGTAGACATCCGTGGGTCAGAGGGGTAAGCTGGGAAGAATACTGCGCGTAGTTTTTAAGAAAATGACCATAGTAGTTGGTTAACCCAAGGAAACTACGCAGCAGGAAGAGAGGTAGGAGTGGGTCAGTCGACAATGGCCTGAATCTTCGAGTCGTCCATGTGGAGTCCGTGCTCGGAGACCTGATGCCCAAGGAAGTCGACTTTGGGTTGAGCGAAGTGACATTTGGAGAGCTTCGCATAAAACCCATGGTCGCGTAATCGCTAGAGGACAGTGCGAAGGTGGGTCAAATGCTCTTTAAGGTACGACTGTAGATAAGGATGTCGTCAATGGAGACTAGAACCGAGTCCTCAAGAAGGTCTTGCAACATCGTGTTCACAGCCGTCTGGAAGGTGGCAGGAGCATTACGGAGACCGAAAGGCATGACGGTAAACTCGTAGCGCCCAAAACGAGAACGGAAAGCGGTCTTAGGCTGGTCCTCCTCGGCTCCTCGGATCTGGTGATATCCGTGGTGGTCGGAGAGGCGGTTGAACAGATCATCAGCACGGGGCATAGGGTAATTGTTTCTCACCGTATACTCGTTGAAACCGCGGTAATCGAGGCAGAGACGGAGAGTGCCATTCTTCTTGCGATCGAAGAGGACAGGTGCACTCCATGGGGATGTATTCGGCTTAATGAAGCCCCGACGAAGCAGCTCGTCAATTTGGCGTTTAAGTATCTGGGCTTCGGGGACCGAGAGGTGATATGGGGCGCGGTGCTGAATACGGTAGTTAGGTTCGAGCCGGATGTGGTGCTCGATATCGCGCATAGGAGGAATGCTGCTATAAGAGAGAGTCGGAGGAAAAACATCGCGATACTCGCGAAGGAGGGCCGCAACGCTAGGCTGCAAAGCCGATAGGAGGTTGTCAAACTCCTCGGCTGCAGCGGCGTTTGAAGCAGGGGTGGAAGGAGTCGGTATGGAAATAGGTACCGATGGCACCTCCGTGGAACAGTATGCAAGGAGGTGAGATGAGGTAGGAGGGATGAAGGGGATTGAGGGGGATGAAGGATCATGAGGCTCGGGGGGCTCAGGGAGTGGTGGGTCGAGCTTGACCAACTCAGCGTCCTGATGCATAGAGTTACACACAAGGAGATCCGTGATGTCGACAATGTAGAGTTCGGCATCAGGCTGACGGAGGATGTGGTGGAACTGAGTTGGTGTCAAGATGGCAACATTGACAGGAGAGGGGGATGTAGAATCCGATTTGCCCAACAACGGAATACGGTATTGCTTCCCATCCTTGGCGTCGAGGACAAGGTCGTTGTGGATCCAATCGGAGCCAACATGGGCGAACTGATGGGAGTAGGCAGTGTCGAGAACAAGATCATATAGGGTTTCTATGACGTCGAAGGTCCACTGGTCATGGAACCGAGGGCCTTGCGAAGGCTGTGGGGCATCCGCAAGGGGAAGGAGAATGGAAGATCAGGCACCACTGAATCGACGAATGATTTGGCCTGATTGTCGCCAAGCGTGACAGTGACAGTGGAAGGGTAGTCAGATGTATAGAGAGATGCCTCCTTAACTACGCGAGGATGAACGAAGTCGCCAGTAGTGCCAGAGTCCCATACTGCACGATACACTCTAGTAGAGGTCCCAAGGCGAACCGAAATAATTGGTAAGGTGCGATCGGGATTGTGTGGGCGCTGAGACATCGCAGACAGGGTGTGCTCTTTAAGGTGGAGACGTTACTGGTGGACCTTAACACACTCAAGGTTCAGGAAGTCAATGATATCCTCGGTTGCAATGAGGGAAGCACTGCAGTGCGCCGTGCGAAGAGCAAGCCTAGTAGGAGGATGAGGCGGAGGAGGATCATGAGAGACGCTAGGTGAAGAAGTGGGGGCACTGGGGAGTAGGTCAAAGACGCTAGAAGCGACCAACGGTGAAGTCAGGTCTGAGTCCTCAAAAAGAGTAGCAAGCGACGCGAAGGTAGAATCGCGGGCAGGTATGCCTGCTACTGTGGGAGGATCAGCGGGGCAGGAGATCGCCGCTAGATGGCTACGGAGCTGGAGGTCGAGACGGGGTGGTCAGGCTGAGGGCGGGACTGCTGAGCAAAGTGACGGTGGAGGGCGTCGGCGTAGGGGCAGGTGGACGAAGTGTGACCAGGTAGGCGACAACGGGTACATATACCTCGTGCCCGAAAGTCCTCACTCTCCGCGATAGTCAATCGAGCGCGAGGGAAGGTATAGCCCGACGAGAGGGGTAGCTGCATGGCGAAAGAGCGAATCCTGGAGGATGAGGGCTGACGTCGGAAGAGGGCGGAAAGGGCCCGGACAAGATGGTCGTCATGGGGAAAGACGTCGTCCTCCGTGGGTGATTGAGGGTCGGGTCTCTGATCTGGGTCACTCGCAGAATCATCTGAGGCAGTGCCATCGCCAATGCTCGATGGGTCACGAAGCAGCGCATGCAAGCGACGAGAGAGGGATTGTCCAGAGCCTCTACGGGGGCCACGACGGTATGTAGAGGACTGTCGAGGCTGGGAGGGGCGAGTGGCTGCAGTAGTGGCAGAGTGCGCAACAGCGGGCTGAGACGCGGGGCCAACTAGTGGTGCATAAGTGAGATGAATGGCCCGAGCACTGTTGAAAGCCTCAGGCAAGGTGGGGATCGAAAACGCCAGCATCTGCAGCTGGAATGGCTAGGGTAAGCTTGCCCGGAATCGCTGGATCATGGCGTCCTCAGATATGGTTGTGATGGGAATCTGGGCGCGTACATGGTGGAATGTCGTGATGTATGACTCTAAGGCATTGTCGCCACCAAGCCATCTGATCTCAGCCACACGAATAATCGGGTCGCGGGTGGGCGCAGGGCGAGAAAAGTACTGTTGAAGGAAGTCGCGAAACTCGGGGTAAGACATGCCCTCATGTACGCCGCGCTGTGAGCGAAGGGCGAGGCAGTCGCGCCAGGTGGAGGCTGCATGACCTGTAAAACGAGAGAACATCTCGATGGTCCACAATTTCATGGCAACACCATGGTAGGGAAGGTGTTCCTCAGCAGTAGTGAACCATCCTTGGAGCTCGGAGGACCTGCCGTCAAACTGTGGGAGGTGGTCCCGTCGAAACTGTGGAACATACGTTACTGGCTGGTAATGGGTAGGGAGAGGGAGAGCCGATCGTGATAAGAGGACAAAAGAAGTAGTGGCACCAGCAGAACCACTAGAAAGAGCGGGGAGCCGGGGCAAGGGTTCCTAGCAAATCGTGGTGGTTGATGGTGGGAGTGAGAAATGCATCGCAGCGGCCTGTGTCTGATGATGTCGATAGACGAAAGGGGCAGCAGGCTGCGCCGAGAGGTGGGGAGGTAGGGGTTGACCTCCTTGGAGTAGGCGGATGTGATCATGGGACAGGGTGAGCTGGCGTTGGAGCTCGACATTCTGTGTCCTGGGTGTGGGGGGGGGGGGTGAGAAATGCATCGCAGCGGCCTGTGTCTGATGATGTCGATAGACGAAAGGGGCAGCAGGCTGCGCCGAGAGGTGGGGAGGTAGGGGTTGACCT
>BFEA01000943.1:243228-261538 GCA_003427395.1 Chara braunii | reverse complement strand
AATGTGACACACGGTCCGACAGGGATGAAAGGTCGGTATGGAGGGCCGTGATTTTGGCCTGCATCTGCTGGAGGAGGGCCAGTACCGGGTCTGACTGGGTGGTGGGGCCCGAACTGGTTGCCAGAGGGGTGGGCATTGAGTCGGATGTAGGCTCGTGAGCTAGGAACGCAAGTCCTTCGCTGGTGGAGCGGGAGGGCCTCGCAAATTCGGTAGTCTGCATGTGGTCAAGGGATGGGGAAGGTGAGGGGGGAGAACTAGGGGGGGGGGGCGCTCAGTGGCAGCAATCGGGCCGTCAAAGCAAGCGAGTCGTTCTGCGGCGCGAGCGTCCCGGGCGCGATTTTGGAGTGCGCGCTGATGGGTGTCACGGGGAGGGAGGTTGGTACACAGAAAGAGGAGTAAGGAACTGCGATAGGAGAGCGAGTATAAATGAGGTCTGACGAAGTTCCAAAATTAAATCAAGGAAATTCAAAGTCAGATTGAGGGAAAAAGAGAAAAATTTCCAATTCGAGGAAGCCAATGAGAGGAAAAATTCAGAGGATAGTCTGGGGTCTAGACGGGAGCATGCCTAAAGCAATCACGAATTTAAAATAAAATTTCAAAAATATTTTGACGTAATTTTGGAATTTAGGAGAAATTTAAGCAAAATTCAAAACATTTCAAAAATGATCGTAAAATTTTTTGAAAGTTTGAGGAAATGATGAAAGATGGAGAGATGCGCTGATAGGAAAATTTTGAAATAAAATGGATAATTCCTCAACGTATTTTCGGAACTAAAAGAATTTAAAAGGCAATTTGAAATAAAAGTAGAAAATGAGTTCCTAAAGTAAGAATTTACGATGAAATTTAAGAACGAATTAGTGAGAGCTGCATGAAGTAAGTTGAGAGATATTCCAGGATTGTCTAGATCAAATGAATAAAATTTCTTGACTTGTTTCAAGATTAAAATGAATTTCAAAGAAATTTCAAAGGCATTCAAAAGAAATTTCAAAAGAATTGCAGAATTTCGTAATGTTACGGGGGAGGAGGCAATAAAATTGATTTGACTTCATAAGAATTAAATTTAGTAAATTTCGAAATGTATTTCATGAATTTTTGAAATGGAATTGAATTTTTGAAATTAAATAAAAAAAAGGAAGTGAAAAAATTAAGAAATTCGCAGAACTTTTGAATAAGCGTGCCGAAATTAATTCCGTCCACGGCGTTGGTGGAAAAGAAGGTGAAGATTAATCCTATCAAATTATATTGAAATTCTGAACGGCAGAAAGGACGACATTGTCAGGTAAGCACAAAGAAGGAAGATACGTATCACACGTAGTAGAATATTTGGATGATGCGACCAATTGGGTGGGAGGGCGGAGAAGAGAAGCGGGGTTGGAGAGGAGATAGAAGAAGAGGAAAAAGATGGGATCTTTGAGAGAGATCGGGGAAGGAATGGTAGAGGATTAGTAAAGGAGAAAGATGGACAATACCGTGCTCCCGGTCGGCCGGGAGCAATCAAGGTCCTTCCTCCTAATTGATGAAGGTCTTCAATCAACCCCTAAAGGGTCTTCTCGATCGTTACCCGGTGGAACGACGAGGTCGCCGAATCAAAGCGCGGGCAGATGATGACGAACCAAAACTGTGGTTGCGTTGATATTGGCGATGTCTGCAGCGACGCTGATGATGATGATGATGATGACTGCCACGGACCAGTTACCTGTGTGGTAACTTTTCTGACACCTCTAGCTTGAAGTCCTAGACGCTAGAGGATCGATAGCCCGCGTTCTCACAGTTTGTATTCGTACTGGGACACCTGCGTTATCTTCCAACAGATGTGCCTCTCCCACCAGCTCTAGCTGTGTACGTGCGCGGGAGAATTGGGAGGGGTAGGGGGGGGGGGGCAAGTGGAACGCAGTAGAGGGAGACGCAGAAGGAGCGGGGGAGGAAGGAGCTCGGGAGGGTCGAAGTCGAGCGGGGAGAGAAGCGGGTTGCCGAGGGAAAGATGGTGGTGCGCGGGGGGAAATGCGCGGGAGTGAGAAGGGGGGGAACTCGTGATCGCCATTGAGCGCGATCCCGGCGGAGTCAGAGTCGGAGTGGGGCAGGAAGGCGTCGGTGTTGGCAGGGGGTGGGATTGGGAGTGGGGGAAGCAACGCGCGCAGTAGCGGGATTGGGCGCGTTGTCAGGCGGCCACTAGCAGTGCGCCGCCTAAGAACCGCAGTTTTGGGAGTTAGGCTTAGGTATGAATCTGTGTTTTGATGGTAGTCTCGTATGACCAGGCAGCCAAAAAGTAGGGGAACCCAGGGCACCCCTGATTTTGGGCGCACTGAACTTTATGAGTAACCCTCAGAGATGGCGAGATGGTTGACCGGACTCGGCATGTCTAGAGACTGTCATTTTCGACCGTTCAGAGGGTTAGACGCGGATTGACCTGCCGCTAAGAGGCATCAAGGGAGTTGACCTCGCCGCAACATTTTTGCGGCATACGGCCGGGGCGAAATACGGCCTCAATTTTTTGTCTATTTTAGTACCGTAATTAAAAATGAGAAGAGGGGTTAAGACCAGTAGGGGAGAAGGGAAAAACATAATAGCCCCTAATTTCTTTATTTTTTCACAGCATTTAATTTTAGGGGGAATATCGTTGTTATTTTATTTTCCTGACAATTAAATTAAAAACATAGAAAAAGATAAAAAATCATAAAAGAGAAACAAGGAATTTGGTAATTTATTTAAACTTTCCCGGGATTGAATTTTATGGAACTTACAATTCATTTACTATTTCCGACAACAGAATTAAGGAAAAGGGAGAATGATTAAAAACGATAAAAGGGACGGGAACCCATAACTATTGGGAGATTGGGCTAATTTCGCCTTCATTACCCGCCATCAGCCCTGACCCCCGATTGAGCATTTTCCTCGGATTTTATTATTGCCGATGGCCGAGGCTCCCTGCGTCGTTTTCGCTGGTTTGCTTTAATACTAACATTATCGCAGTTGGGATGTTCTGAGAGCGGGGGTCGCATGGACAGGTGCTGCCTTGGGTCGACTATGGTGTTTGGTTCGGTACGGATACGAGGGTTGTTACGGAGAGGCTACGTCCTACGGTGTCTGACGTGCTTCAAGTACGGTATAGACCCGGTGACAGCTGTTTCACTAAGGTGACTTATTTTCAGGTTCGGGACAGCTGCGGTGATTTATTCTCAGGACCGGGGCCACTACGACAGTTTTTCCAGGTTTGGTACCTTGGCGACAGTTTGCTTCAGGTCCGGAATAGGTTCGGTACTACCCTGGTTTTTCAGTTTTCTACGATATCCAGCATCGGTATGATACACATCACTACACCACTTTCAGATTCGCGGTGATTTATTCTCAGTTCGGTGTTGACAACTCAAAATTGTCAAATGGCTATTTCTGGTTAGGCCCGACACTCTGATCCGGGACAGATATGGAACAAGCATGGTAACTGGGTGTTGGGAGCAACAGCTGCACCGCGGTTCGGCTTTTGTGTTGGTAACTGATATAATACAATTGCTTTTAAGTACCGTGGTTGGCTTTGGAGCGCAAAAGTGACAGGTTTGGTATGAGTACCTGCCATACGGAAGTATCTGGCTTTCTTTTTACAACAGGTTTCAGTTGCAGGTCCCGCTGAGACTGTATATGGGTTCCATTGGACCAGCGCTGGGCCTGACCCTACTTTTATCTTCAGCCTACTAAGGCCTACGGATTGGACCTGGGAGGGGGAAAGACCACGTTCAGCTGTGCGGGAAAACCATAAAGGGAAAGGGCACTAGAGAGCAGGGGGAGTGTGCACGGTGTGCCCAGCGCGGTATGCAGGCTGGGACAGTGGACAGACAGGGATTGGGAAAGACGTGCAAAGTGTCCCCCGCCCCCGCCACTGCGGTGGGGAAGCGGTTATGAAAGTCAACAAAGAGAGGAGGAAAAACACGAGATAGGCCTCGTGCATGGAGAGGCAGAACGCTGCGCTGCTCAAGAGCAATCGGGCGAGAAGCCCGCTTGAGCGGTGGGACAGATGGTGCGCGTTGCGGAAGGTAGTGGGGCTTCGAAGCCATCCCAGGGAGAGAGAAGAGAGTGTGGTCCCAGGCGAAAGTGGACGCTGCGATCGTGGTTCGGACTGAGACGCGGCAGACCTGTTGCAATCGGCTGAGTAACATGGAATCCCCGCTACTGGGAGCAGCCACCAAGGAAGAACGGTGCGTATAGTGTGAGCAGTGCACGAAGGATTGTACCGGATGAGAGCTGCATGACCGGATACTGTGCCAGCTATTCTGACCGGGACCGATTGAGTGCAGGGTTAGCTTTTACTGATAAACGGTAGAATCAGCAGGAACTCTAACAGGCGAGCCAGTCACTAACAACAGAGGTAGGCTCATGACACAACCAGCAGTAACTCCAGCAGGCGAGCCAGCCACTAACGACAGAGGTAGACTCATGACACTGGTTGTCTACAAGAAAGGAAGGTAATCACTGCTCCTGTTCAAAAGAGTAACTGACGCGATCGGGTATGTTGGCTCGCGAATGGATGTGGGCCCACAAAGTTCGAGTGGGAAAAATGAGTTCGCGGGGAGTAAGGAACATGGGTCAGGAGTGAGTGAGGGATACAGAGAAAGAGAGTAGAAGGAAGGGCTGTGACACGCCGAATGACCGGGTGAGAAAGACTTTATGAATTTAATTATCATTGAGACAACATTTCAGGCAATGCATCTTGGGCTTTTCGCTGATGAGCAATAATGAATCGAGGCCGTCTACTGAGACTCTAGCATCGAGTGTTAAATTAATCAGTTCTGCGAAAAACATTCCTGCGATTCCATCTTGCGCCTTACTTTGATGATCTGCAATCAATCCAGGCTAGTATATTGAGACTAGAGTACTTTCGAGTATTAATTTACTCAAATTTTTGAGAGATCTCTGCAGACTATGCATCTGCTGTCCCCTTTCCGATGATCGACAATCAACCACGGGCAATCCACTAGAATTCTTGTGTCGGCTGACTGGACAAAAAAACTCTTTGTTAATTAAATTATTTATGAGAGAGACTCTCCAGATTACGAGTCTGTTGCTTTTAAGGATGAATGACRATCAAAACAGTCTTCAGGATCACTCGGAGCCGGTATTCTAATACACACACAAAAAGGGGGGGGTCGTTTAAATTATTGTCGACTTTCTCATAAAAGGGCGACATATTGAAATGCCTGTTCCCCAAATACCCTGAGGTCAGTGAAAGTAAAAGTCACCACTTAATTGGCCCGTTCTAGTAGAAAGACCGTGTTCGGTAACTATAATAAGCCGACACCCCAACAGCTTTATCCCCGAAAAGGGGGGCTTGTTTACCTTGGGAAGGCCCTCAGGCTTCTGATTGGTAGTCCGCTGTTCGATCGGATTTTCCCCCRAGTGGAGGGACTGTCGATTCAGTACGGCCAGGGTAACGGGAGAGCATGCATGCGGAGACGGGATTGGGACTGTGAACCCAGAGAGAGGGAGTAGAGTGAAAGGGAGTACAGAGAGAGAGAGAGAGTGGGGAGACTGACAGCGTAGGGAAAGAGAGAGAGATAGAGAGGACAGYGGGGAAGAGAGAGATAGAAAGAACAACGGGCGAGAGAGAGATTGAGAGAACAACTACAGAGAACCACGGGAGAAAGAGAGAGAGAGAGAGAGAAAAAGAGAGGGAGAGAGAGAGAGAAAGAGAGGGAGAGAGAGAGACTGAGAGAGAGGGAACARCGAAGGTGARAGAGAGAGTGCAGCGAGACTGAGGGAGAGAGAACAGCGTGAGTAAGGGAGCGAGAACAGCGAAAGGGAGAAAAAGAGAAAGTGGGGTGGCACATCYAAAGTTGACWGTGAAACTTACTGTGGYGGCCTAGTTGCTGTTCCCAGTTGACTGCTAAAAACTCACCATTGCGTGGGGTGGCTATTGACTGTTGAAACGCACTGCTGTGTGACACCGGTTGACTGTTGAAACCCCTTAGTGTGTGAATTGGCTGAATTATTAATTGATTGCTGAAACGTACTGGTGAGCGATACCAATTSACAGTTGGAACACCTTGCTGGTCGAAGCTCCTAGGGAGCGTGACAGGGCGCCCCCGACTTCGATGCCTGCTGGTCGCTGAGGACCTCGGAAGCGGGCGCGGCGAGTGACAGGCGCCGTAGCCCTTGGCTTCAGCGAGCGGTAGGCGCCCCTCCCCGGGTTTCCTAACAACTATGGCGCCGTTGCCGGGGAGGGGAGTAGCACCCCCAAAGCCACGGCCTTCCCCAATCTAGGGAGGTGCGAAAGTGAAACTAATTAGTTTTTAAAAAAGTTGATAAGTTGATTTTTTTATTTTTTTTTTAATTCTGCATTTTGTTTTTTTTCCCTTATCTCCCGATCCGCGCGTTTTTGCGCGAGGCGTGCGGGGAGCAAAGTTCGACCTCTCGTCGAGGCGAACGTTTTGAGATGTTTTTTGAGAAATTCTAAGGGCTAGAAAAAGAGATATGGAATATTTTGTATTTTTTAATTAAAAATCCCAAAAATTATGAGTTTAAATATTTAATTCGTGTTTTTTCGATATCTTCCGATCCGCGCGTTTTTGCGCGAGGCGTGCTGGGAGCAAAGTTCGACCTCTCGTGAAGGTGAACGTTTTGAGATGTTTTTTTGAGAAATTCTAACGGCTAGAGAAAGAGATATGGAATATTTTGTATTTTTTAATTAAAAATATCAAAAATCATGAGTTTAAATATTTAAGTCGTTTTTTTTCGATATCTCCCGATCCGCGCCTTTTTGCGCAAGGCGCGCTGGGAGCAAAGTTCGGCCTCTCGTCGAGGCAAACGTTTTGAGACGTTTTTTGAGAAATTCTAACGGCTAGAAAAAGAGATATGGAATATTTTATATTTTCTAATTAAAAATTCAAAAAATCATGAGTTTAAATATTTAATTCGTTTTTTTTCGATATCTTCGGATCCGCGCGTTTTTGCGCGAGGCGCACCGGAGCAAAGTTAGACCTCTCGTCGAGGGGAAATTTTTGAGACATTTTTTGAAAAACATTAATGGCTAGAAAAGAAGATATGAAATTTTTTGTATTTTTCTAATTAAAATTCCGAAAATCATGAATTTCCTTTTATTTTAATTACGAAGAAAGGGAGTGAAATTAGGTGAACCCTGCCCGGTCCAAAGTTGGTCCTTGTATTTTGCCCGGACCGCACGTGGTGGCGTGCGGTGGTGCGCAAAGCCCTAAAACCTTAATTGGGGAAAACCCTAATTGGGGAAAACCCTAACCTAAGTTAGGAGAAGGCGGTGCGTAGCCGGGCGGATACAAGTCTTTCTATCCGACCGGTGATGGGAAAATTTTGTATAAATCCAGTTGACCAAATTGAAATTAATCAATATTGGGAATTTTGTTTTATTAAATAATTCTAAGTTGAAAATTTATTTTAAGTAATAATTTGTCATTTAAAATCAATTAAAAATCAAAATAATTATCTAAGATTTCACAAAAAAAAAGGGGAGGTCGACATTATTTCGAGTTGGTGATTCGGGAAATACTTCGCTTAACCCCATCCCAACGGGGGGGAAGCAAAGTGCTGCCGAAATTTCTCGGCAATTTGCTGAATTTTATTGAATTAAATCTTAAATAATTAAAGAAAATACTTAGAAATTAACTAAAGATGGAGATACTTTTTCAGTTCTTAATCTTTTTAGTTCAACATCTACGGTCGGTATTTTGAGGGCTTCGGCCAAACCCTATCCCGACGGGGGGGGAGGCAAAGTGCTGTCGAAATTTCGAAGAATCTCCTAATTTAAATTATTAACTTTTTTTTATATATATATTGAGAGCGATTAGGGAATTATAAATACGTTAGAAATTTGTTTCTTTAAGCGACGTTCCTCTTGTTTCATTTGGCTTTAGTTCTGGGTAGGTAGCGTTTGTCTAGGGACAATAGTCCCGAACCCCATCCCAACGGGGGCAGGCGAAACGCTGTCGAAATTTTAGTTAAATCCCCAAAATTTTATTTCTACCCCTAAAAAAGCATCAAACTCGGCGGGGTTATATAAGTATTAATCCTTAATATATAGAAACTAAGAAAGAAAATTTGTCTTAGGTAAATACAGTTTCTATAATTTATAATCGAAAAATATAAAAGAATTTCCTAGAAGGAGAAGGGAAAGGGACGTTGCGATAACCTGGTTTCAGGTGATCCTACTAGCTTGTTCTCGAAGGCGTGATTCAAGCGACGCGAATTTTTCAGTTATTAATCTACACCTTCCGCTTGCTGCGCTCTCTTTAGCCGTCAGTTGAATGTGGCCCCGGGTGCAAGTAGAGGTTTATGGGGCTACCATTGACTGGGACTTAGAGCCCCCTGAACTCATAGAGGGGAAACTGGTCGAGCTCACGATCCCCGGACGCAACATTCGACACGCTGACGACCAGTTTGCGTGAAGGTCCATAATCCTGTCCGACGACGTGTGGCTTTGGACGTACAGAGAGCACCGGCCGGGGCAAGGAGTGGGCGTAGTGAGAGCTTACTTGTATTTGGGACCGCGTGTGGTCAAGGAGGCCGTGGTGGGCCTCGCGACGACAGGGACGAGTGACGCAGTTAGCAGGGCGCTACGCTACCTAGGGGAAGAGGTAGCTGCTTTCCGAGCGGAGGACGCGAGGGACCCGTTGACCCTATTTCATGGACGCCCCCCTCTTGATATCACGGGCGAGCTGGTGGTAGCACGGGACGACTTTTTCCCGTACAGCGCTAGGAGCCTGCGGGCGATAGTTCCGACGTTCGTAGTAGAGAGGGTCTTTGGAGGTAGTGGTGGAGTGGTCGAGACATACCCGGCCTATCAGGATCTCAAGATCCTGGCGAGAAGGTCTGCCAACCTAGACTACATCTATTATTCGCTTGCGACCGGTGGGCCTCGTTGGGGAGACGAGAGGGTTCAGCTTATAGAGCTGATCCGCTCGATAGACGACGAGTGGCCCCAGCCTTCGTGCGTTTGGGATTGGCTAGACCGTGAGCTCCGAGCAGGCCCCGAGTACGTGACTTGCATCGGGCGGCTCTTCTCAGACGACTGGGGGAGCTGGTGGAGTGAGGACGTCGGGCGACCTCTGATATACGGGCATCAGTTGACGGAATACTACCAGGCCATAGGATAGGCGCCATACCGCGTCGAGGACGAGTTTGACGACGAGGGTTGGGAGCGAGAGGACGACGAGGAGCTGTGGGAGCCAGACTGGGTCGACCCAGAGAGTGAGGTTGACGAGGAGGAGATTGATGTTATAGACGCCCATTTTCCCACGATAGGAGTAGCGGTCCGGACGTAGGAGGTAGAGGAGCGCACCAGGGCGACGGATGAGTGAGCCTGGCTACTAAACCTATTTGACCATACTGGACCTGAGTGCGAGAGTTGTCAGAAGGGTTTGCAACGTCGAGAGATGGGGTGCATCGGAGGGAGTAGAGTGATGCTGACCAAGAGTAGGAGAAAAAATGAGGAATGATTCAGCGGCCTGGTTAGCTTATGTTCTCTCACGAGAGTCCGAATCGTATAGTGTGAGGAAGCTTGTGGAGCCCAGAGAGACGACGGTTGGATACGACATACCACTTCCTGTGGCGTTAAAAGAGGCAGAGCGAGTACCGATACGATACTTGGGAACGTGGCTCGCAGAGGGGCTCTTCCTATGGACAGTGATACTACGAGACGAACGACCCGAGAGGACTCATGATCTAAAAGGGGTCGGACATCTGATAGCGGATAAAGCACACGATTTAGAGATAGGACTAACGCTCGCAGGGGCGAGCAGGAGTTGGTGGAGAAGTGAGTCGTTGGCCAGAGTGATCATTAATCAGCAACTGGCGAGACTCTCTGGAGGGAGGACGAGTAGAAGCTGCTTGGTATACGGTCCACCACATCCGACCCTCTACCCGAGAAAGGATTGGCGATTCGGTGTTCCTACCTTCGTGATAGGGCAGACCTATGGCAGCGTGGATGGTTTGAGGAGAGCAGTGGATCACACACTTTACGCGCTCTGGGAGGGTTTAGCGCCCCGCTTCAAGGAAGTATACTACGCCATTTGTGTGAGGTGGGGGCCGCCCAGTAGAAAAACCCTTGACGACATCATAGATGTTACGAGCTCGGTGGACTGTCTGAGGCCTATCGATTTGATTAGGTACTGCAGGAGACGGGTGGAGATCGAATACGCGGGGTTAGAGGACGCGAGATTTCTCTTCGAGGTCGCAGCTTAGGGAATGCCGGTAAGGACGGCCACGGTGATGCGTGTAGGAAAACAACTGGTGAGCACAGGATACACTGTGACAGTACTTCTCCGAGCGTACGTAGACGAGGACTTGACCGCAAGTGAGTGCAGACAACGAGCTAGGGATTTGATCCACGAGCGTAAAGCCGATGTACTGGTGCGAGTGACCTTCCAGACCTTGATTTCCTATGATGTGATGATATGGTCTCATAGTTATATGCGCGCGGAGCACTACCACGATGAGACGGTAGCGGAGGCTAGAGCGAGGGTGAGAAGGTGAGTTGGAGAAAGATGTGGACTGAGTATGGGAGAGGAGAGTGAGGCAGTCGGAAGAGTGAGAAAGCGCGTTAAAGAACCACTCTTGAACTAGGTAAAGAAGGTGGAGGATAAGTTAAGGGGGAATTGGTCGTGTCAAGACGGGGGCAAGTTGCGAAGGGTTGAACTCGTGACGAGAGAGTTAGAGAGTCTGTTTAGGGAGGAGAGAGAGATTATTCATGCGTGGTGATCAGACTTTTTGGAGAAGGTAAAGGCTAGAAGCGTATCACGCGAGGGAACTAGTAAGCGATCTGGAGAGAGCGAGACAACGGAAGACAAAGTAACACAGGGGAGTACCGACGGGACATGAGCGGGATTGCACTACACACGACGAATCGGTACTCATTACATGTGGTAGGGAGACTGGATGGACCATTAGTGTTAGTGATCATAGGGCTTCAGCTCCATACCAGACTGTGCATAGTTGAGGAGGCAGAGTGTTTCCACCGTGCCCTGCGTGAGGCAAGGGGGACAAGACTGTGGATTGGGATAGGAGGACGGAGGATAAAATACGTACTCCGAGTAACACCCTTCGAAGGGCGGTCTCGGATAAGGGCATGGTACGAGACGACCAAAGAGGCTGAGAGGTTGAAGATAAGCGAAGCCAGAAAGGCTGGAGAGTTAGGGAGAGAAGTAACAGATGGTGCAATACTCAGGGTGTTAGCTGCTCACAACAGATACTGGAAGGAAACGATGAAAACTTTAGAGGCGATAGACGAAGGGGGAGATAGTGAGGACTTTGAGACATTTTATAACATATTGGAGCGGTCGGCGATGAGGTTACAAGTCGTTATAGCACTAACTTACTTCAGCTGTTAGACAGATGACCTCGTAACCGTTGAGGAGATAAGGTAGTGGAAATAAAAATTGGAAGCTCTTGGAAGGATAGACGAARCTGGAAAGGTCGATGGGTGACAATGGGCGACAGTAGGAGGGCCTTTAGTGGGCTCACCGATTCAGACCGGGCTAGGAGAACTAGCAAGGAGGACGGAGAGAGACGCTCAGGGATTCTTGGGAAGTGTTTATCAGGAAACATTGACTAGGTTTGGGATTGAAATTTGTCTCAAGGAATGGAGGCCCTGTCACGGGCGAACTGTGGATYCGGACAGGCACGGCCTTGTTGACCGATCCCGAAGGAGAGGTTACATAGACACAGGGAAGGGAGAACACGAAATCTGCGATCGGAACGGGATACTGGAGGTAGTAATCGAGGTAGTCGAGGGCTAAGATTGGAGGCGGACGTGAGTCGTGACAATGAGACAGGTTCGGGCTGCCGCGACTGTCACGGGTCCGGGCTGCAGCGACTGTCATAAGGTCGGGCTGTAACAGTTGGCTAAAATACCTAACTGCATCTCCTGGCGGACCAATGGAACCCGACACGATGGGGCCACAACCGACTACGGGTGAAGCGGGAGAAGAGTACAGGGCATCACCCGATCGAGCACTGAGGGATCTGAAGGAATGAATTAGACAAGTAGCACCGCTGAGATGTGCTGACCAAACCAATGACGGAGGGCCCGACGTAAGAGGCGCACCAGTTGCAACAGAGCCGCAGGAGACTCTAAGAACGGGTACCTTGAGCGGACGACGAGAAACGACGAGACGACGCTCCCCCGAGTACGAGCGGAGGGACACCATAGCGGATAGTCACAAAGACGACTGGAGAGAGAGTTTGAGGGATTCCTGTTGGAGGGACAGAGATAGAGACAGGGCGCCGCCCAGGCGAGTCTTCGACCCCCAGACAGGGGAGTCACATCCGTTCCCTTACGAGAGCAAGTACCGCTATATTATTACGCACAAGGTCTCAGAGCCTCCTACCTTCAGGGGCTATGGTATCACAGAATATCTGGAGAAGTGGGAGCTTCACGCCAACCGGAGTCAGTGGTTGGAGGAAGAGATTATAGAGAACTTCCTATTTAATGTAGACCCAAGTCCTGGTAGGGAAGTTAAGGAAGCTCGACCGAAGGATGGGAAATGGACTACGTACAAAAAGAACCTCGTTGAGCTTTACAAATTGGAGGATAACAAGTATTCCATCAAGGACCTTGAAACAATGACTCAAGATGAAGACGAGAGCGTACGGGCATTTGGRATGCGTTTCCAAAAGATCTCCGACGTGCTGATGAAGAAGGGGAAGATTTCAGAGGTCGAGCGTTGTACTATCTTCATCGGACACTTGTCCAAAGGTAGGCAAAAGAGTATACTTAGAGATCTTCCGCGCGACAAGCTTGATTTCCCAGAAGTCCTAAAGCTCGCGATAAAGGCAAAGGCAGACGATTACAAGGACTTGGTGTGGAGAGGGATGAGGAGACGTGACTTCTCTCTCTACAAGGAGTATGCTACTGATAGATGTCCTGATTTCAAGGATCATCCCTGGTGAAGGAGATACGGGACATGGTGAAGGGATTAACGAGACAGGTTACAGAGATTGTGAACATGGTGAAGGGATTAACGAGACAGGTTACAGAGATTGTGACCGCCACAGGGGTCACGGCYTACCGGGACAAACCTGGAGGGCCCTATTCACTTCGCTGGRWCCGTAGGAATAACGATCCCTGGAGGAGTGTCGAGGATAGAAATCCTCGGACGCTGATTGATTATCGTACGAGGGGAAGAGAGAGAGATGATGAATTATGGCAACGTAGGGACGATGAGATAGACCGAGACCGCAGAGATCGCGAGCTGTTTGTGCGAGCAAGGAGGCTAGATGATTACCCCTGAAGCCCTCGCTATAAGGCCGATCGGGGCAGAGGCGACTCCCGCGGCCAATGGGAGATGGACGGCAGATACGAGAGACCGGACCGAGATGGATATAGGGACGACAGATACGAGAGGTCGGGTTGAGATGGCTACAGAGGAAGGAGATATGAAAGAGGAGATCGGGACTGGGAATGACAAGATGGGTCGCGCGGACGGTTTGAGCGCGGGGGAGATATGAGAGAGCAGCGCGACGAGTCGCGGGGGTGGTACAACCGAGGGGATCGACGTGATGAGTCACGAGGACGATATGACTCGGGGGACCGCCGAAATGATTCGCGAGGGCGGTATGAGCAAGGAGGGTCTGGAGGAAACCGGCGCAACGATTCGCGCGGTCGGAATGAGAGAGGGGGATACGGCGTCTCATCAAAACCATATCCAAAGTCGCCTGACCCCAAGGCGGCCAGGAATTCGATCTCTAAAGGCGCAGACGACAGGGCATCTACTCCCAGGAACTCATGCGTCTACTGTAGAGAAGAAGATCATATTAAAAGGGATTGTCCGGACCTCAAACGGGCAATAGATGAGGGACTTGTCATGCTTGACGACCGCAAGTACGTCAAGTGGGCAGATGATCTAGGAGATGTATCGATGTTCCCTTTGATGAAGAAGAATGTCGAAGCGAGGAGAATAAAGACGAGTTAAGGAATGGAGCCGGTCAGGAGCCAGAGCATCAAAATAATCTTTGAGGGGGATATCGCGACCATACCCATAAGGGTGGCAGCCACCAAGTCGGCAAGAGGGACTACATCGAAGAAGACTGACACGGATTACGTGATGACGGAGAAGGACGGGCAGCGGGTCGATGGAGAGGAGGTTATCCTTTCGCCGCGAAGAAGGGGAGTGAAGAAGTTCTTAATGAAGAGTTCGCTGGACAAGATTGACTCCGTCGAGCCACTGAGGCGGGCCCTTCGGCAACCCATGCAGTGCTCTGTTCTGGAGTACCTGGCGGCATCGAGGCCGACTTGTGATGAGTTACAGATGATCATGCGGAAGACTCGCATACCTCTATCGAAGGGGGATATGGGGGCCCCTAAGGCGGAAGCTTCTACAGTAGCAGTAACGGGGGTGACTGCCAGAGCGGATCGCATGGCGACAACCCTTCTCGATGGAATGGAAGGTGTGCCTCCAGACAAGTTTTATATACTTGGTAGCGGGCCCGTGGAGACGATTATAAACGATGAAGCGGTACTCGATGCTGTGATCGGTAACGACAGTGAGGCTGTCATCATAGACGAGGACCTGGCAGTACAGGTTGGACTGGGCCTCGACAGGTCGTACCTGTTCGAGATAGAGACGGCTGATGGGAGAAAGTAACAGATCACTAGGGTTTGTCACAAGGCAGCCATAGAAGTTCAAGGAGTAAGAGTGACCCTACCTGTTTTTGCGGTCAAGAACTGCAGCTCCGACCTGCTCTTGGGTCGAACGTGGCTGAACCACGAGCATGCGGTGACGATAGAGCGACCTGATGGGAGCCAAACATTGTCCATTAGGAAGCCAGACGGGACACGGGTGATGATTGAGACAGTGAAGCCTCGGGACCCGAGGAACAGAGCAGCTCTCGCTGTGGGTGCAAGACCCAGAGATCAGATTAGGTATTTACCCATCTCCAGCCGCGCGGTGCGATTTCGCGAGAAGAGATATGGACCACTGCTCACAGAGGAAGAAGGTCGGATCGTGGAGGTGGAAGATTTAGGAAGTCGGCTAATAGTGGACGGCAACTCGTACCCAAAGGAAAAAGAGGAGGAATTTGGCGGTGTGGTATCCGTGTCTTTTTTAAGGGCACGGCCCCCTATGGGGGGCTACCCAAGCGACACAAGCGAGTAGCTCAAAAAGTTAAGCCAGCGGCGGTGGGCCGCGAGAGATCGGCACTGGAAGGGGTATTAGAAGAAGAGATCGCGAAAGAAATCAAAGAAAGAAAGAAAAAGGAGCCGCAACGCTTAACGGAAGAGAGTATAGCAGGGATGGACATCGGAGATGGCAATTTGACCCCTCAGGAGCGAGAACGTGTGATAGAAATCCTGAAGACATGTGACAAGGCCATAGTTTTCAGCGACGCGGAGCGCGGTAGGATTGATCTTCAATACGCTAAGCCAGCGAGGATTTATACGATTCCACATGTCCCTTGGGATGACCCGGGATGGAAGTACGCCCGGAAGGAGAAGGAAGAAGTTATCACTTTCCTGAAAGAAAAGATGGTTTCCCACGATGCGGAGCTGTCTGATAGTGCTTATGCTAATCGATGGTTCTTCCTACGGACTCTGAATGGCAAGATTCGATGGATCCAGAACCTTCAGAAGGTCAACGAGGTGACGATACGAGACGTGGGTTCCGTGCCACACGCCGATTTACTGGCAGAAGACGCAGCAGGTAGGTCGATCTATTCGGTATGTGATTTGTTCTCGGGCTATGATGAGGTACCGCTTGACCCTAGGGACAGGCACCTCACGGCTATGCATACGCCATTGAGACTAATTCAAATGATGGTTATCCCAATGGGTTGGACTAATGGGGTAGCCGTTTTTCAGAGAGCCATAGTAGCTCAAGGACTTCATCCCTGATAAGGTTGAAGTTTTTCTGGATGACTTTCCTATTAAAGGGCCGGTAGACAGGGATGAGACAGAGGTTGTACCTGGAGTTAGGAGATTCGTCGAGCAGCACCTAACAGATATTTGCGCGGTCCTCGAGCAGCTGGACGATGCGAATTTAACAGTCAGCGGAACAAAGAGCCGATGGGCCGTCTCGACTATTAAGATCTTGGGCTTTATCTGTGTCTCGAGAGGACGCCGAGCAGATCCGCCAAAGTTAGACAAACTCCTGAACTGACCGTCTCCGTTACATAGCTCAACCGAGGTCCGACAGTTTCTGGGAGTGGTCGGTTACTGGCGTATATTCATACGGGGGTATGCGGAGAAGGCTGAGCCATTGAGGTTACTCCTTCGAAAGACTGAGAACTTCTATTGGAATTTTTCGCAGGAACTTGCTATGCAAGAATTTAAAGACGAATTTAAGGAAGGAGGACGCGTGTTGGGTGTGCTATTATTTGACGATGAGACCGAGAGACTCTTCATAGTATCCACGGATGCAGGACCATGTTCAGTGGGTGGTTTGTTGTCTCAGAAGGACGCTGGAGGGAAGGAAAGACCGTTAAGATTTGAGAGTAGGACACTTAATACGGCTGAGCGTAACTACAGTCAATTCAACAAGGAAGTGTTAGCTGTTCTCCGGTGTCTAGACACATTCAAACACTATATCTATGGGCGACGGTTCATCTTGAGAGTAGACCCCACCCCGGTTGCCTCTGTCCTCCAGAAGGACTTTAGTCTGACGGATCCGACCATCGCCCGATGGTTAATACGGATCCGGCTATACGATTACACGATTGAGAGAGTATCTGGTACTAAAAATGCCGTGGCAGATGGACTTTCACGCATCCCTCTCGAGCGTCCGATAGTAGCTGGGATTCGCATCCATCTATTAGCAAGCAGCCCACTACTGCCTTAGAGCGGACCACCTTTTCCGAAGGCCAGTAGGGTCGGGAATGCCCTTACGAGTAGTCTGTGATCCTGAGGAGAGACAGATGATAATTGCGAAACTTCACGACGGGGTAGTCGGGGGACACAGGGGAGTTAAAGGAACCTATGAGATGATACGCCGGCTGTACTGGTGGGAAGGACAATATAAGGACGTCGAGAGGTACTGTATGACATGCGAAGAGTGTCAGAAGAGAGCTCTTGTGAAATACAAAGAGTCATTATCCATCCTATCCCGACCAGACCAGGAGAGAAGGTACACATCGATCTAGTGAAAATGCCGAAAGGGGTAGGCAATATGAACTACGTCGTGAACATACGAGACGATTTCACTGGGTTTGTGGACGGTAGACCTATCAGGAGTAAGGCGGCAAAGGAAGTAAAGAACTTTGTCCTAGAGTACTTATCTAGGTATGGTTGTGTCGGCAAGATAGTGATGGACAGAGGGGCGGAATTCCTAGCCGACGAGGTCCAGAGCGTGCTTAGGAGAGCCAGTGCGAGAGTTTCGATAGCCACCGCCTATCACCCACAGTCGAACTCCCCAGTAGAGAGGGGACACCAGACTCTGATAGCGTCACTGTCCAAGTGGTGCAAGGGTAAGGACAGTGATTGGCCACGATATTTTCGATACGCGATATGGGCGGACAACGTCACGGTCCGGGCTAGTACCGGATACCCACCCTACACTTTGTGGTTTGGACGACATTGTCCGTTTCCCATAGAGTTTCACGTCGATAGCTGGACAACCGTCGATTGGGCGGAGGAGATGTCTAGAGAGGAACTCTTAGCAGCCCGAATGAGACAAATAGCCTACGGTTTGAAAAATGACCTCATGACAGCGGCAGACCGTCTGGCAGTAGAAAGAGACAAAGGTAAAGAGAGATGGGATAAGAACGCGAGAATCAGGAAGGAGAGGGTGAGTGTAGGAGATATGCTCCTTCTCTACGATGCAACGCTGGAAAGAACGTGGACCGGAAAGCTCGCTAATAGATGGATGGGACCTTACAGAGTGGTTGAGGCACTTGACTGGGGTGCATATATGATAGCAGAACTAGACGGATCTAAGTGGAAGGACCCAGTGGCGGGGGTAGGTTAAAGTTGTTTAGGCCCAGGCCCACGCCCGCTTTATCGCTAACCAGCCCGAAAGCGAAAGGGAAAGCCATGATGGAGGATGGAGCGCCCTTGAGGCAATTCGGGTCAGGAGAGAGTTCCAAGAAAAGGAAAAGAATAGAGAAGAGAAAGGTCAAAGGGGTAGCTTTAGGAAGAAAGAAGAGATGGTTATTCGTGGTGAAGCGAGCTAGACGGAGAGTTCGCGTTAGACGTACTAGCGGGTCGACACCCTTCTCGGGGCAAGGACAAAGGAAAAAGAGAATCGTGCCTCGACCAAAAACGAGAAGAAACAAGAGAGTCGAGAAGCATCTTCTTAGCCCCAGGGCTCATAACAAACTGAAACATAAGACAATTAAATGCCGACGTGGGCGTCCTTTACGGGCTATC
>BFEA01000943.1:227490-238444 GCA_003427395.1 Chara braunii | reverse complement strand
ATGTATGACCTCATCTATTACAGAGATCAATCAGAGTGTCGGGCAGTTGTTTACAGCTCACTCAACAAGACATATTTGTATAAGGTGCTCAGTACCTGTCTCTTATACACATCTAGATGTGTATAGGGGGACGAAATCGGGGGGGCGAGAAGGGAGCCGGAAGGGGGGGACGTGCTGACGTGGCAGGAGGTCGGTCGTCGAAGTGTCAATGATCCTTTCGCCGGTTCACTTACAGGAACCTTGATGCGAGTCGCCTTCTTCAGGTGGAAAGGTTCGATGGACTTCTCACACGTTGCCAGCTGCAGCCCGCCGAGGTCGCGGTAATCAAGACAATTCAGCGGGTCATTCCTTCCATAGGAGGAGCATCCGGCACGCAGCAGCACGAACGACGCCACATCACGCATGCATTCAGTAGGAGAGCAGCAGCAGCTGGCGATGTGCCTTCTTCAAGATCATGGAAGAGGAAAGGCGCCAGCTCGATTGAAGGATGTGCCTGGGAACGATGACAGCCGGGTGCAGTTACATGTGCCAGCTTTGGAGATGGCCGGCTATGGTTGCTCGGTAACACGAGAGGGAGGAAGGGTGGGAGCAGAGGTCGAGAACCTGCTCTGATACCAATGTGATGTACGTGCGGAGGGCACGTGCGGAGATGGTGTAAGAGAGAGAGAGAGAGGGAGAGGAGATGGACACATACATGAAGCAGCAACTGAATGAAGGTCCAATCCGGCAATGAACGAATGAACGAACAGAATGAATGAACCTCCCGCCCTGGACCTAGGCCGAAGTGATATACTGGCCTAGGTCCAGGTACGGGATAACCTGGTACCGGACCAGGGTTAGGCCGTCGGCCTGAAACTGGTTCGGCCTCACTGTCGGCCCGTAGGGGTACCGCTACAAGCGCGAAGACCACTCTAGCTTATTTATTTACACTAGAGTAATGAGGGATGCAGCAGGTGAGGGAAACATGCACACATTTGGTATTTGAGGTCGAAGGATGATTCATATATGAGAATTGACTCAAGTCATTCAGAATGAGTCAAATAAGGGCGCGAAGGTCACTTTGGCTTATTTATTTATTTTATTTAAATAACGTGCGCGGGTCAGAATGAGTCAAATAAGGGTGCGAAGGCCAGTCTGGCTTATTTATTTACGCTAGAGTGATGAGGGACGTAGCAGGTGAGGGAAACATGCACACATTTGGTATTTTAAGCCGAAGGATGATTCATATATGAGAACTGACTAAACTCATTCAGAATATGTCAAATAAGGGCGCGAGGGTCACTCTGGCTTATTTATTTTTTTTTATTTATAAAATAATAAGGCAAGGTGAGTTGGGGAACCTTGCGATGGGCGACCATTGCACACGATTAGATCTGCGAGGAGGGAATTCAAGATAACGCTACGATCTCAATACCTATGCGATACCAAGAGAGAGCCTACTTCATAAAGACTTTAAGTGAGTATCATCATGCGACACATGCACGAGAATATACAGGGTAAGGTGGTGACGTTTAGCTGCAGTCGATAAGTTGGTTGAAGTCGAGAAGGTAGTTGAAGTCCTCGAAGTGGTCGATGACGTCGATGAAGTTGGAGTCGTAGGCGATGTCGAAGCAGAGCCACAAAACGCTGACACTCTTAAGAAGTTTATGATGGAGTACCTGAAGGTGCGAGTCAGTAAGAAGATAAGAGGTGATTATATTGTCAGTCGTCGAGACGTTGAGGGCGTCGACGAGTGCGTTATGGATGCGCGAAGGTATCCATCTGCTGCTGAAGAACAACCTCAGAGGGAGCGGGTTCGTCCTCAATAATCTCCTCAGACGGAGGGGGAAGAATAGGGTCAGTCGGTTGAGTAGGAGCAAATGTCTCAGCATGACGAGTACGATCATATGCACATATCAACATCCGGGCGTGCTCCAAGTGCTCAAGGGTCTTCCAAGTAGCCTCCTCATCAAGATAGTTCGTCCAACGTACAAGGTATTCGATGCGTGGAGGAGTATCGTCAGTAACTCAGCGAGATACGATGTCGGCAACTCCTAGTGTCTGTATAGGTGCAGGGTGCTCATAAGGACGTTCGTAGAAGCGCTCAGACGGTATGAGATAAGGACGTAGCAAGAAGATTTGGTAAACATCACGTACGCAAGTCTGTCGAAGGTAATCAGGCAGCTTCACACGGAAGCTAGCCGGACTAGCGGCAATATGAGAACGGACGACTTGAAGGATGGGGTTTGGACCGAAAAAGCGACGCCTAAACTTGCGAAGCGTATCCACGTCGAGCTGCAAGTAGCGTGCGTCGTCGAGCACATCGTCACCAATTTTGAATGGATGATTCATTCGTGATCGCTTCGCTCGCGTGACCATGCAAGTCTGAGAAAAGGCGAGACTCTCGTATGCGCGTCTCAGAATCGTCGCCATGTGAAAGATCCAGTCATCGAGCGTGGGATAACCAGTATTTGGGCATAACCGGGATGGTCGTAGGAAATCCGCATGTTCGAGAGGGTGGTAGCCAAGGTCACAATAGAATGGCGACATCCCTTTGCCTTGCCAAACAACGTGGCTGTACGTGATCTTCGCGGGAAAAGTCGCACTGCTGGTCATCCCTAATAAACTTTCAGAGTATGTTATCGAGAGTTTTATTAATGACCTTAGTCTGACCATCCGTCTGAGGGTGGTAAGACGATGAGAAGCAAAGGTGGGATCCGTATACCTTGTGTAGGCGTCGCCGGAATGTGTTGGTAAAGTGCAGGTGGGAGATTATGCTATGAGGTAAGCCATGATTTATCACGACTCGGTCGGTTCGATGTCGACGACTTCACGAGTGCTAACGCGATAGCGGCACATGACAAAATGTGCACACTTCGTGAAGTGATCGACGACGACCAAGATAGCATCATGACCGGGCTGAATGGGTGGAAGAAGGGGACTAATAAATCCATCACAATGCCAATGACCCTCAAGTATGGGTAGAAGCTGAAGTAACTCATACGGAAGATGATTCACGCTGCTTACCTCCTGGTAGGTAGGACACTCCTGGATGTAGGTTTTTACGAAGTCCTTGGACTTCGGCCAGACGTATAGGCAGCAAACACAAGCCACCGTCTTGTGAAAGCCCATACGAGCGGCAACAACCTGGTCATGGAATTCTGCTACGGCCTCGATGCGGACGTGTCCAGTGGAGGGAACACAGATACGTGGTTCTAGCTGACCAGATCAACCATGCTAATATATGAGACCGTTCTCACGGAGGGAGTATGAAGGAAAGGTCTTGTCACTTTGCAGTATCGCGTGGATGACATGATCATTTGGGCAGTGACGGTACTCAATTCGATATGTGTTGATCATCGACTGTTCAACAATGGTGATGGAGATGACAGCAAGATGGATGGGTTTCTGTAACGCGGTTCGTTTCACCCTTAATACGATGAGTGGTGAAACCGAATTCGTATAAATCATTCCGCTAACGTGTATGTCGAGGGTAAAGCTTGGGTTTCGTGAGGAAGGTCTAGGCAACTAAGTTTTTCGTGCGCATCGTGAAGGGCGGCCCGTGCAGATCATGACAGGTAAAGATGGAAAAGGATAGGAGGAATGAGGTAGGTGTCATCCAAGGAGCAGACTCAGCCATAGGAGGAATGATAACAGTATGGCAACACAGCTAAAATAATTGAAGGATAAAGTGGGGTCAGGAAAGGTGATGGCGGTCGGACAAGCGACGAACAATTTTCGTGCGCATCGTGAAGGGCGGCCCGTGCAGTTCATGACAGGTAAAGACGGAAAGGGAGAGGAGGAATAAGGTATCTGTCATCCAAGGAGCACACTCAACCTTAGGAGGAATGATAAGCAGTATGGTAATACAGCTAAAAAAATTGAAGGATAAAGTGGGGTCAGGAAAGGTGATGGCGGTCGGACAAGCGACGAACAAAAGAGATTATGGGGAGGAAGATGAAGAAGATAGAAAAAGGAGAAAACCAGAGCCAATAGTACAGTCTGAACGAGTATTCAACGGAATTACGGGATTCAACGAGGTGACAATTGTTTTTTGCTCTAGGCCTGTCCAGGGATGTGTCTGAGGCCTAATGCGCCCTTCCCGTTCAACAGGGAGGGCCCGTTGTATTATTCAACGGGGATTCAACGGGACCTCGGGGGCTATTCAATGGGTACAACGGTGTTGAAACTCTTCCGTTGCACGTTGAATAGAGACACGGATAAAGATAAATTTCCTAGGTCCTAAGACGGAAAACAGAAACTCGTTTTTCTAGTACACATTCTATTCTACTCTAATTTAATTAGATTAGAGACTTTGTACAAGCGTTTTGTTGCTTGCGTCTCTACTCTACTTGTGAAGCAGTCCGCGACCTTTTACAGGCCCATCAACAAAACGAGAACATACGATACGAAATGAAAAACGAATGATTATTTCAGATTGCTTGTATGGACGCTGCAGAGTCTTGGCGATACAAATTTCAAGATGCAGCCACTCCTGTGATGCAAGGAATTATTGAGTGCACCCATGTCATAAATCTCGATTGCAGGGCTCCAACTTTTCCACACCATCTCAAGCTGGCCTAGGCCAAGGGTGTGAAAGCAGCACGCGAAAGTCGAAGAACGATTTTAATGAAGCAAAAGGTAATCGCATTGTTGTAAGGATTCAGAGTTTTCTTGGGGTTGGTCGAGCTTTGGGCTACCCTAGCCCATCGAGTGCTCTACCTCTTGCACTGAAGATCACACATTGTACCTCAATAGATTGCGCAGAAAACCAGCTATCTCCGAGTTTGACTCTCAGGCGCGATAGCGAAGGAGACGTTGCAGTAGTCCACAGCGAGATGGACACGACTAGTCAATTTAGTGTGATAGTCAAAGCTTTTAGCGTTGTTTGATAAGCCCGCGTAGTATTAGGTTATTGGTTAGATAAAGGTTGACTAACGGATGAAGCTTAGCTGGTCTTTTCATATGATTAGCCACACTGGGACCGAGACACGGCCCAGACTCCTACGAAAGACATCAGTAGAGAATCTTTGACAATGGGCGAAAGTCTTATTCAGCAATATCGTGTGAGTGAAGAAAGGGATTTATCTTGTTGTGAGGAGGTTTGTGCATCTCGGCGACAACGAAGGCAACTGCAACGGGCCCCGAGGGCGGCGCGCTCCTTAGGGGAAAAAGTTCCGCGAGGAGGGACGAAACCCTGCAGGAGGTCGAGCTGAGGGACCATGAATGTGTGGGTGCCAGCGTGACCAACCCGACAACGCATAGGACCCATGGCGGATATGGCCATCTTCAAGCGCTCGGCCGTCGGGACAGTACCGTCATCCAAGTGGTACTTCATGACGTGATGAAGCTCGTTGTCCTCGGGGGCGTCCCCAAAGGTAGGGTCGAGTTCGACTGAGGCATCCTTTCCATACTCGAAAGAATTTTAGCGTCGAGAGAATGGCGCTCCAGGTCGAGTTGGTCAGCGAAAGCGGCCGATAAAAGAGGATCGACCACGAGTAGTGCCGCTTGATTAGGTGGGGGCGGCGGATCGCGAAGAAGATGGGGCATCGGAGAAGCGACTCGGCATCTTCTAGTACTGTCAAGCAGCCTCGTAGGTCTGCTCTGAGGAGGCGAAGGTTTGTCGCCAAAGCTCGATGCGGAAGTCAGTCGGAAGACTGACGACGAACCTATTGGTCAAAAGGACCTCAGGTAGAAGTGCCTCATCGCAAATGAGGCAGGCGTCCTGAAACACCCAGATGTGACGCTCTTAGTCTGCTGGTGCAGAGGACCCGCGCCATTGTGTCTGGGTGACCCGATCTAAGACGACGGTCGCGTCGTGTAGAGGGTCATAGCGGTCATGAAGAACGCAGTGAAATCTACAAGAGTATGATGAGTATAATAGTTCTCTCATGCGAAGAACGCACTACCTCGCAATCTAGTTGCGAGCATAGAACATCACAGCTCCTGGCTAGTGTTAGCCAGTGTCAGCGCACACTTGGCAACTTGCAACCAATGCAACACACGAAGTGTACCATCGTAGTAAGGTATATCCGACAGGCGGATAAGGGTGGACCGTTGTGCTGACGATGAGGGGAGAGAGGTTGATGGGTCTGCACTGCGGCGACAAATATCGGGGACGATGCGCGGGTGGAAGTGGTGGTAGGTTGTGGGCGGGGCTGCTAATGGAAGGTCCAACAGAGGTGGAGGCAACGGTCGCAGCCAGTTGTGACGGAGTGGTGACGTAGGAGGGTAAAGGGGGAGGAGTTGGTCGAGGGAAACGCGTCGGCAAAACAGAGGTGGGAAGGGCGGTATAAGAAAAAGAAGGGTGAGCAGCCTGTGAAGGGTGAGGTTGTCTCAGGGAGAGAATCTCCGCCTGAAGTTGTACCACGGTGGCTTGTAAGGTAGCCACTCGTTGGGTGCGAGGGGTTGGAGGTGAAGGAAGCGGAGAGGGTACCCTAGCGAGAGGAGTAACGAACTGTAGGGAACCTTAAGGTGCGAGTAAGGAGATGATGGGACGAGGGAGGACTCCGGTCTGTAGTGTCGGAACCCACTTCGTACCTTCTGAGGTGTTCCGACACATAGCGAGATTACGAGGCTCATATTCGAACCTCAGGATGCTTTTTGGACAGCTGGTAAGCCATACCGGGATGAGTAGGTGAAACTGTCTGGCCAGATACTGGTATTTGGGCAGCAGCACCGACGGTAGTGGCCGAAGCGGCAGGGGCCGATGGGTGTGCCGCAACATATGGTATAGTCCGAGCGGCAGCAGCATTCATCACTGCGGAGGGGGAGTGTTGGGCCAGACCCGTGAGGGAGGACGAACCACCACGTCTCCGTGTCTGAAGTCGTGGGGAGCCGAACTGTGAGGCGGTAGAGGATGGGGTGTGAGAGTGGTGAGGAGAACCCTTGAGGCGGTGAACTTCAAGGGCAAATATATTTACTTGCTCCTTCAGGGGTGCAAGCACATCAAGTCATCCTTGCAGAGGTGCCAAGAGGGACGCAAGAACAACGCGAAGGTCTGTGGGGTCCACAAAGGTCTGACCTTGGACCGTCAGGTAGGTGGGCACCTGGGAGATTGAGGACACAGCGTCGATCTCCCCGGCTATAGTCCCGTCTGTGGGTGGTGGGCGTATGGAGGAAGAGATGGCGGGAGGTGGAAAAAGAGGTGGGAAAGAGATGGATTGTGGAGTGGGGACAGGGGACAGTCGGTGAGAGGGAGGGCACCGCGGGAGCAGAGTGGGTAGTCGTGAGTCGGCTCGCCCCGTGACCAGCGGGTCATGCGTAAAACGGTGGTGCAAATCCGGTCGAGGGAAGAGGAGCCGTTCGGGTGCAGGGTGCCAGGCAGGAGAAGAGGGGGATTAGGCGAACCGTAAACCCTAGAAAAACCCTAAGAAAACCCTAACTAGAAACCCTAACTAGAGTTTGGGTGGTTAGGGTAGGGTGGCGGCAACCTAATCAAGAAAAGAAAATAACAACCATGGAGGGGCAGGGAAAAAAAAGAAATAAACAGTGAAATTTCAAGGTAAAAGAATCGTAATAATAATAGTAAAAATAATTAAAGAAATGAGTAAGCAAAATGTGAAGAGAGAAATAATATGTATTTTTTTGAAACTTTCGGCAGCGTTTCCCTATCCCCAATGGAGTGAGAAATGTGCCAAGATGAAGGAGGGACGAAGAGAAGCACACTAAGTTTCAAAATGCCGCAAATGATAATTCTCAGAAAAGAAAATAAAAAAATAAGGAAATAGATAAATAAATAAATAGAGAGTAGGGAGAAAAGAGACAATTTCGGCAGCACTTCGTTATGCCCAAGTAGTCAAAATGCACGCCGATAGCTGAAATAACTAAGTCCTAAACATATATAGAGGTGCCGCAGAAAAATTCGGATATTTAGAAGAAATAAGAATAAAAATAAAATAAATCTGATTAATGGGGAAAAAAATTGCGGGGAGAAAAAATTGTAAATCGAAAAAAAAAAACCAAAAGAAGAAAGAACAAAAAAATTCGAAGTTGAGAGTGAGGGTGGATGAAAAAGTGACAAGGAGAAAAAAAATAGGTGAGAAAGAGAAAAAAATTGAGGGGGGAGGTTGAGGGATGATGGGGTTGTAGTGGGGGGAGGAAAGGGAGAGAGGGAGGTGGGAGAATGAGAGAGAGAGGGATGAGAAGAGTAAAGAGAAGTTGAAGAGAGTAGTAAAAGATTGTGAGTGGGGAGGGGAGGAGAGAAAAAATGGTGGAAGATGAGTGAAGAGAGAGGTAAGAGGGGGGGGAGTAGTGGTACAGGTAGAAGAGGTGATGAGATGGTGTAGGGGAGAGAAAGAAGAGGGGGTGGGATAATAGTTTAATGGAGAGAGATGATACGAGGCTCTTGGTTGACAAGGGGGAACAAGATTACCAAGATCCCCATGATCTTGACCTTCAAGGTGCTGGCAGCCTGCTGCTGCAGCAGAAAAAACATAATAATAATAAAATAATCAAGGGTTGACTTAGATGTTGATCAACCACTGTGATTCCACTGACGCGCAACCCCCTAGTCAGGGGGGTTTTCACTACTGCCAAACTGCTGGTGCAACAGTAAAAATAATCATTATCACCATCATCATCATCATTTGGGTGTTGAGATCTTGATCTGCCACCCAGATCTCACTGTAGTCCAGCCCGCTAGCCAGGGGGCTCTTCAAGGTCTTCAACAAGCTGCTATGTGGCACTACAGATGGCCACGCACGAAGGCAGTAACAGCCACGACGTCGTTCGGGGGGGGGGGGTGTAAATATTTGGCGTGGTACTCTTCAACACCAGCGTGCCACACTGTAGGGACAGAGTTACAGTGTGACCAGTGTGTTAAGGTGCTGGATACGCACCCGCATGGCTGGCAGCTGCCCAGGTTCAAAACCTGACAGCAACACGCATTTCGGATCTTGATAAATATAATTCGGGAGGAGGGTGGCGCAACAAGTGAGCGCGTGCGCGTGCGGCGGCCTTGGCCTTGACGCACGCGTGTCGTGACGACACTTTCTCTTTACCTGCCACCTGTTGCAACCTTGGCGTTGCACTTTTCTCCGCTTGATTGCTGCAAAAACGGTAAAAAAACAGCCAGAATCCCGCTATCGAGATTACACCGCTTTTGCACAGTGACGGGGTGTGGTGGGTGAGAGTGGAAAATGTTCCCGCTCTGATACAAGTATGGCAGACCCGCCGGTATGGTGGTCCGTCAGGATGAAGACGAAGGGGTGAGCAAGACGGAGGTGGAGCTGGAGGTGGAAGGGACAGCGCAGCTTCGATGCGGACTCAACACACACGTACTCCAAAATATGTAGAATGAAGAATCAATGAAAACAAACARCAGTCGGGGTATACCCCCAATGGAGTGACAGGACTGGACTGGACTGGACTGGAACAACACTTGGCATGTGGGGTGAGGCCATAACCTAGTCTCATAGGGCGAACAGGTAAATAACCTGATAGGACCTGGCTGTAGGCCAGCGCAGATAGAGGCCCGCTGCACAGGCTCTACAACGACCTTGACTTTCAAATGGCACAAAACGGAAGAAAAAAAAAGACCACCAGTTCATGCGAATCTAAGTAGTGTTTTTAAACCGCTGTACTTTCGAGACACTTTTCTCTAACGCTGGAATCACCCTGTACGCCAAGCTGTCTCTTATACACATCTAGATGTGTATAAGAGACAGACTCTGCACAGGCTCTACAACAACCTTGACTTTCAAATGGCACAAAACGGAAGAAAAAAAAAGACCACCAGTTCATGCGAATCTAAGTAGTGTTTTTAAACCGCTGTACTTTCGAGACACTTTTCTCTAACGCTGGAATCACCCTGTACGCCAAGCTGTAGAACTGTCAGTGCAACTTTAGGTTTTCTTTTGCCCGACGCCGGCAACCATCGTGGTCGGGTAGGCTTGAAGCCCACATAACACGAAGCATATATGACAAGGGTTTGTGGCCGRCGTATAGGTCAAGAAYTGATGGCATCAGYCCGTGGCCTCTACGTCGGCCACATGCCGYTGTATACGCTTYGCGTTAAGTGGGATTCAAGCCCACCCAACCACAATGGTTGTTGGCGTCGGGCAAAAGGAACATACACCTATTAYAACCCACTCCGTCATGCACGCATGGAAAGAGCAATCAAAGTYATGCACAAATAGAGATAGAGCACATTCATAAGATACACCAATGAGAWTCAAAACTAGAATATCCAAAGATACACCAATGAGTTTCAGAACTAAAATATCCAAAGCATGAGCCTGATTACAAGACCAAYCCACAGTCACGCGGCCAAATCCTTAACGCAKTTCGTTYGTCYTGAAGACGGACTCTTCATGAGGTTGACACCCACTGAACAYCCACTATGATTCATGCCAACATGKAGKCCATACCGAGACCTTGCCTCTGTATATAGTCATTTGATCCCAGTCTCTCACACACTCCACTGCCATGCCTACTTGAACTTAAAATATCCCCCATATTGAACGAGGCGAAGKAGAAACACCTGCATCCCTTAGAGAATACAACARCTCTGAAGAGGATGCGAAACAGGAGTTTGTCACACGTCATGCCGTAATTGTTGAAGGAGAACGACTACARAGTGACATAGAGTTCCTTGATAAGTTGATAACCGCMTTCAAAGAATGTCGTCCGCACGTTCGCCATGCACATACATATCAAACATAGCACACACCACGCACACAACAGCCAGCAAAGGAACATGAGACCAGTACCACCACCACCAAAGCTTTTCCATGACTAGCATTAATCTGCATCATCGCTAATGCGGAACATAACCGCCTCGGCATGTATGACCTCATCTATTACAGAGATCAATCAGAGTGTCGGGCAGTTGTTTACAGCTCACTCAACAAGACATATTTGTATAAGGTGCTCRGTACAACTAACATCAGCATGCGCAGGTCGAGCCCCGTACTCCCCAGAGACCAAGGTACTCGACACAAGCGCAACACCTTCCTATAGGCAAAAAGCAGAC
>BFEA01000943.1:211739-226410 GCA_003427395.1 Chara braunii | reverse complement strand
AACTAACATCAGCATGCGCAGGTCGAGCCCCGTACTCCCCAGAGACCAAGGTACTCGACACAAGCGCAACACCTTCCTATAGGCAAAAAGCAGACGAAAAAAGCGGACAGATTCATCCATAAAAAAGTACGAAGGTCATACAATAGATTTCCTCCACCACATCGCCGCCTAAATCAAAAATTATTTTTTTTCGAAAAACATCCATGTTAGGATGAAGATGATATAGATCGAACGTGGCATGACCTGGTAGGAAACTGACATATCATCCCTACCACCGAGTAAAAAGAAAAAGCATAAGTTTAATACTAACCAAAGCGTCTGCATACATTACCGTAGGGAAAGTGAATAACTCAAGTGCAAACCTATCATGTGAAAAGGCCATCATGCGGGGAGACATCTCGAAAAACCACACCCTACCAATATTGTACAAGGCCCTAAAGGCCGCCTTGGCAAAATTGTCAAGCCCCTGTGGAAACACGCCTGGCAATCACCTTCCAGGTAACTCCCCCAATCCTGGTACCAAAGTGGCCAAAGGCCTCATCGACGAGCTTGATAAGGCACCATGTCATAGCGAGCTCGCATCTCGTGTGCAATTCTATAACTAGCCAACCTTGTAGGCTCTTCACAGACAGGCGAGACCGGCCGCCACCGTGACCTGGACAAATTATTATGTTTTCGTAGAATATAAGCATCACCAAAACGCCCTCCCGTATCCCACTTCCCAAGCTTATACAGACCGAAGTCTTGAAAAACCATCCTCATACGCCTAAGCGCGTTTTCCTCCCCACTCAATCTGTGTAAAAGATACATTCCAGTTAAAAGTCTGATGCAGAAAATGTTTGTACAAGATAGTGAATATCACCAAAGTATCCACAATATTCCTAACAATAGGTATATAGGCAAAAGACCTCAATCGATGGAACCACAATCCTAAGTGTTGAAGAAGTACCTCATGTATCTCATCATCCCCGTCGGTATGAAAATTACAGCAAGCAAGCAAGTCATTGTGCTCAATCACATATAATGATCTCAAGAAGGACGCGATGTTAACGAATTGCTTGCCCCTTCCATCATACCATGCTTAGGGAGAAGCTGAGTTATGTTATGAGAGCTCCAGAGCAAACTTGACCTAGTTATGACATGCATCCCATAGTATCCCCAATTAGGTTCCAATCTACAACAACAAATCCAGTCAGCATTCTCCCTGAGTCCCTGCCTAATTATTGTATCGCTCGAAACTACCCATTGATCGGCACATTCTTGTGTCATACAAATCACACTTCCTTTGCAACAAACTGGTGATTTTTTTAGGTAGACGAGAAAAAACAAGCATCTGTAAAACCTAAGCATGCACCCATGTTGTATCAACCCGATGGTCAAAGCACAATTTCACCACTTCATGGTTACGAACATCAATCCCGACTTTCCACTTAATAGCACGAGTTAAAACAGTTGTGAGCACTGACCGAGTTTGCTTACCTGAGGACTCTCGAGTGCCTCTAAACCAACAGACGATCATACTGATAGATTTGAAGCGCAGGAGTTGCCTTCTCCAAGGTTTTCAGAGGTGCAAACCGAGTTGTCCCTTATGGGCAACATGTCCGTTTGGTTTGAAGATAATGGGGCCTAACTCCTATATCCCACCGCTCTGAAAAATCTCCTTAGAGTCCTTCAGTGGACGTTTCGAGGATCCAAGTTGCACAAGAGAGTCCAAAACAATGTCGCATAAGAGCCTAGCCCCACAAGTTTCCAAGGGAAAACTCGATAGTCAACTTCTTCTTGTTATCCATCGCTGCCTGTCACAACAAGATAACAAGACTATCCGATCATTACCCACTCACTTCTTTGAAAGTAATCAGTCACCGCCTCTTAATCCTTCCAGGTCTTTTAGACCGAGTAAGCCTACGAACTCTTCGTTTGCAATTCAATACATGGGAAAAATTTTAACGAGCACGGTCTCCGTTGCTTTTATAGAAGTGGCACCATTGACGACATGTACACACACATCCTTACTGACCTGGATCATATGCAACCATTGCACTCCCGGGTAATGGTCTCAAAAATCTTCAGGTAATCGTTCTGTGAAGCTTGCAACGAAATTTTAGTGAATTTTTTAAAGAGTTGGATTTTTTCTTTGCTGAATATTTTAAAAGGGTTGTCTTTCGTCAATGAAGTATGTGTGTTTTTCAAGAACGAGGGTCGTTGATGTGTCCCTTCGTTGATGAATTGATGTTGATTGATATTGTTCTTCGGCAATCTTTTTTTTCTTCGGAAACTTAGTCATTTTTATGGGCGTTCACGCATTAACTTTCTGTAAAGCTTCCCCGAAGTTTACACTTTTTTTTTTTTTTTTTTTTTTTTAATGTAACCATTGTTAGGGGTGTTCCCCTTTGGCTTTTTTTTTTTTTTTGCTCGGCATTAAGGATGTGTTGTTGACCTACTTAATTTGGCTATCAGTTTCTGAAAGTGTGCCAGTTGGGTTGTTAACGAAGCGTATTTTGTTTTTTTTTCCCCTTTCGCTTGAGATTGAGGTGCCCTAAAAAATATTTTTTCTTTTTTCACATTGGGTGTAAACTACGTTCACAAAAGGCATTTAAACTGCCAATACGTTCCCCGACTGCAAAACCCTCATTCAAGCATGCCGGAAGAGTGTTTCACAGACTTGATAAAACTTTTAGTTGGGGGACAACGAGGTGGGGAGTATCCTTTCATCAGATATGGAAAAAGAAACGTCATGACGCGCTGGAAAGACATTGGTAAGTAGTGTAGCGAGATCCTTCCGGAAATTGAGGGGTGGAGACAACTGTACAGTCGCCCCTAATCTCGGGGCCCTGCGCCACAACTCACCAAACTCGAATGAAACTTGTACTTGCATATGGAAAGAGACATAGTCATTTTTTTTTCCTGCTATGCAGGCGGTAAGTGTTATAGAAATTTTATGGTGCAAACCGACCCCCCCCCACCTGTTTCAAATTATTATTATTATTTCGTGTTTCGTAACGTACATACACGTACAGGATCTTTCTGTACGAAACGTACATGTAATATATGTATGAAAACTTGAACGGAAACCTATATGTCTTATCCGCCCCCGTATGAAGAAAAAATAAAAATAATAAATTGTCATTAAAAAATATCTAAGACAAAACTATGTGCTGCAACAACATAAAACAAACAACATTTCATAGATCATCATATGTAGATTCTCATTATAATATGAGGAAAAAAAAAACAGCGGATTTATAAAAAAAAAATCATACAGGCCCATAGCGTACGAGAAGCGTACGAGTACAAAATGAATGAGGGTGCGTATAAATAAGATGAGAACGTAGGATAAGGTAAGATGCGTTACGGATGGTTAGTCGACGGAAGACCCAGAAAGAGACTAAGTAAACAAAAAAAAATAAAACAACGGTGAAGTTCCTGAAGAAGAAAAAAAGAAGAGAAAAGCGAAGCCTTAGAGAGCGTTAGTAGGTGAAAGACCCCTATAAACGGTGAAGTTTCAAAAGAAAAAAAAGGAAGAAAGATAAGTGTAATCTTCAGCGAAGCCTTATTGAGGGTTAGTAGGTGGAAAATCCTTAAAAATGACTAAGTTCCCGAAGAAAAAAAAAACACAAGAGAAAGAAGTGTAATTTTCGCAGAATCGTTAGGGAAGGTTAGCAGGTGGAAGACCCCTAAAAACGACGAAGTTCCCAAAGAGAAAAAAGAAGAAAAAGAATTGTAATATCCGACGAAGCCTTAAGAAAGTTAGTAGGTGAAAGACTCCTAAAAACAGCGGAAAAAAAAAAAAAAAAAAAAAAAAAAAAAAAAAAAAAAAAAAAAAAAAAAAAAGCGTAATCTTCGGCAAAGCATTAGGAATGGTTAGCAGGTGGAAAAACCTTAAAATAACCTAAGTTCCTGAAGAATAAAAAAAAAAAAAACAATTGTAATGTTCGGCGAAAACGTCCGAAACAATCTCGATAAGATTGCAAAATTTTCCATGAACATATCGCTCTGCTGAGCCTCAGAGAGGGGTAGTAGGTGAAAGACCCCTAAAAACGGTTAAGTTTTCGAAGAAGAAAAAAAAAAAGTGTAATCTCTGGCGAAGTCTTAGAGAGGGTTAGTAGGTGAAAGCCCGTTAGGGAAGCGGAATTTTTGAAGGAAAAAAAAAGAAAAAAAAGTGTAATCCTCAGCGAAGCCTCGGAGAGGGTTAGTAGGTGAAAGATTTATAAAAACAGTCAAGGTCCTAAATAAAACAAAAAAGAAAAATAAGTGGAATCCTCGACGAAACCTTAGGGAGGGTAAGTAACTAAAAAAGACTATATTCCCGAAGAAAAAAAAGAAARAAAAAAAAAAGTGAAATACTCAGCGAAGCTGTAGGGAGAGTTGGTAGGTGGAAGACCCCTAAAATTGGTTAGTTTCCGAAGAAAAAAAAAAAGAAGAAAAAAAAGTATAATCTTCAGCGAAGCCTTAGGGAGGATTAGTAGGTGAAAAACCTCTAGCAACGACGAGGTTCCCGAAGAAAAAAAAAAAGAAAAAAAAGTGTAATCTTCGGCGAAACCTTAAGGAGGATTAGTAGGTGGAAGACCCCTAAAAACAACTAAGTTTCTGAAGAAAAAAAATAAGAAAAAAGAAGAAACAGAAGTGTAATCTTCGGCGAAGTCGTAGGGAGGTTTAGTAGGTGGAAGACCCATAAAAACGACTATGTTCCAGAAGAAAAAAGACAAGAAAAAAAAGTGAAATCTTCGACAAAGCCTTAGGGAGGGTTAGTAGGTGGAAGACTCGTAAGAACTGACTAACTTCAATGCGTTATAGGTATGATTAAGGGAGATAGTCATAGATCTTCTTTAAAAATTTACTGAATATTTACAAGGTCGTGAACCATATCTCAACCATTGGTACAACTTGGGACACACCCTGGGTCCCCTCACTCTAACTGTTCGAAGATGCTTCGCCCATCTCACGAAGATGCCGCAAGTAAAACACCCAACATTGTGCTTTACACCACGATGAAGACAACACATAAACCACTGGCCTCACGTCCCAAAAATTTCAGGCAACCTTTATAAGAAGATATTACCAATCCAAAGTACTTCTCCCAAGATGACGAAAGTTACAAAACGAAGCATCACACACTTATTATAAGAGGACGAAGCTGCGGTGAGTCTCTCTCCTCCTAGACCATGTTGTGTAAGCTCCGTTGCTTGTACAAAACTCACCCGTTGACGACAGGAACACACACATACTTACCGGCCCCAATTATATTGTTATACACAACCATTGGTACAACTTAGGACACACGCTACGTCCCTTCACTTTGATTGTTAGAAAATGCTTTACCTATCTCACAAAGATGCCACAAGTAGAACACCCAACGTATTATGCTTTACACCACGGCGAAGACAACACATAAACCACTGACCTTAGGTCATAAAAATCCCAGTCGACCTTTAGAAGAAGTGACTTAAACTTACCCATCCAAAGTACTTCTCCTAAGATGGCCACGTGTGGAGCAAAAGGGTGAAAGTTCGTTTGATTTTGATTTTCAGTACGAATACAAACTGTGAGAGCATGGCCTATCAATCCTTTAGGATTTCAGGACTTGAAGGTAGAGGTGTCAGAAAAGTTACCATAGGGATAACTGGTTTGTGGCAGCCAAGCGTCCATAGCGACGTTGGTTTTTTATCCTTCGATGTCGGTTCTTCCTATCATTGTGAAGCAGAATTCACCAAGTGTTGGATTGTTCACCGACGGACAAAGCCACAAAGCAAAGCGTCACACACTTTTCATAGAGGAGGCAAAGGTCAACCCCCCGCCTCCCAGACCATGTTGCATAAATTCATAGCGTGCAAAAGGTTCTGCCAAAGGCGAAACAGTGCATATCGAGCAATTCATTTGCTCGGAGTTTCCTCTTCCTTCGGAGACGCCATCGGAGAAGTCGCCAGTGTGAAGAGAAAATTTTCGTGAGCAAGCTTGACCTTGGTCTCAGTTATCTTCTCACTAGTGGACGCCTTCGTCGTGTATTGCACCCCTTCATCTGCACAAATTACCTTCAACTGATCTTTGTTTTTGCCAATGAGAGGCCGCCTTTGCTGTAAAACACTTGTAAGCACCCCCTCAGGGCCGCTCCCAGTTGGTATCTTAGTACGTTGTCGATCTTCACCCATCTTGGATGATTCCACTCTCGGCGTGTTCATGACTGATCCATCATTCCTTTCCATCATTCCTTTGAAAGACCAGTTGTCGGAACGGTCTGCGTCCCCTATTGATCGGCTCCTTCCCCACCTCTTCCTCTCCCTGATCTCATACAAGTTAGTTATCTTGTCCTCCATATCTTCAATCCCTCGACAATCATATTCCTTTGGCTCCTTCTCCCTCATGCCAATCCCTGGTGTCCTGCACACACTTCTTCCCGCCTTGCTTCGTCACGAGACACTAAGTATGACACCCAATCTTAGACAAAACTCGTGTTTCGAGCACCACCGAGTTCCTCTCAATCTCCTGCTTGATTAGTTCGTCCATCTTTCTCTTCTCATTTATCTCCCTCTTGTGTGCTTGATCCTCCCTTTTCTCCTGTACGAGTTGTCGCAGAAACTCGCACTCCTCACTATCCTCTTGCTTGCGTCGGGGTGCCTAGTAGCATGGAGTAGTAGACGTGGTAGCAACAGCTGCACCGCCCCCTGATTGCTGCTGCCGTTAGGAAGGGCATTCCTTAACACAATGCCCCTCCCCACCACAGTTGAAGCATTTGATCCTAGTCGTCGCCATCGCTCACAATCAGAGAAGTATGTACAGGAACCCAGAGATAGAGTGCACCCAAGGACAGGCCCCGACTGGAGGTAAATTGGCGCAATGCCACGTAGAACCACGAATTACAACAGCACGATACCTAGCAATAAGTCCAACGAGATGACAGATACAGAGGGCCTAGCTCTAAGCATTCCTAACAAGAGTAATGAGTTGCCAACACCCAAACCCAAAGCAGCCCACTAATCAACTCGTGCTATGATCTTGATACGAATCTCCACCCCATTAAAATGTACCAGTATACGAACCAGCAGACCAGCTTTCGAAAAGCAAAATGCGCATTTAACTATCACCCTATCCATAGCAAAGCAAACAAGTCAATACGAGGTAACACATCCGTGACTACCACTCAATGTTTAACCGCACTGCAGGTTGCCACGTAGGTTGGAAAAGAGGGAGACAGTTCGGCAAGACTGCCCAAGCATGAGAACGGAGTACGTAGATATACCTATGACAACCCACTCCGTCGCGCACTCAAACAAAGAGCAATCAAACAAAGAGCAATCAAAGTCACGCACAGATAGAGATCGATCACACTGGAAAGATACACCAATGAGATTCAGAACTCGAACATCCAAGGCATGAGCCTGATTACAAGACCAATCCACAGCCACGCGGCCAAATCCTCGACGCATTTCGTTCGTCCTGCACATGAACTCTTCAGGAGGCTAACACCCGCTGAACACCCACTACGATTCATACCAAGGTGGAGGCCATACCAAGGCCTTCCCTTGATATACAGTCATCCGACCCCCAGTGTCTCCCACACTCCACTTCTACTGTTGTGCCTATGGACACGCAAAATCTCCCCCATATCGAACGTGGCCAAGTAAAAAGACCCACATCCCTTAGGTAACACAGCTGCCCCGATGCCAAACAGGAGTACGTCACACGCCATGCCAATTGTCAAAGGAAAACGACCACAAAGCAGCTTAGAGTTCCTGATAACGGCCTTCAAAGAATGCCGTGCAGACGTTCATCCTACACATACACATAAAAAATAGCACACACCACGCACACAACAGCCAGCAAAAGAACACAAGACCAGTGCCACCGCCGCCGGTTTGGAGAGCGCTCGCAGAACGCTCGCGCACAAGTACGGATACATGCCGGACGCCAAAGCTCTGCCATCACCGGCCTTAGTCTGCGCCGTCGCCAGTGCAGAACACAACCGCCCCGGCACGTACGGCCTCGCTGATTACAGAGATCGATCAGACTGCCGGGCAGTGGTTTATAGCGCATTCACAAAGGCATTCGTATAAGGTACTGGGTACAACTGGCACCAGCACCCGCAGGTCGAGCCCGGTACTTCTCAGAGACCAAGGCACCCGACACAAGCGCAGCACCCTCCTATAGGCAAAACGTAGACAGATTCATCCAGAAAAAAGTACGAAAGGCAGACAGCAGATTACCGCCAACACATTGCCGCCTAAAATTTATAAAAAAAAATCTGAAAAGCATCCATGTCAGGACGGAGGTATACATCGAGCGCGGTTCCAGACCAGCATACCAGCCCTACCGCCTGAGCAAAAAGCGAAAGCAAAAGTACAATGCTGACCAAAGTGTCCGAATACATCACTGCAAGGAAAGGAAAAAACTGAAGTACAGACCTATCCTGCGGAAAGGCGTCCATCCAGGGAGGCATCTCAAAAAACCGCACCCTACCAACATTGTACAAGGCCCTAAAGGCCTGCTTGATTGCCACGCCCCTGCCGATCTTGGTAATCTGCGGTCAGAAATGAAGGCTCGAGGTGCATGGGACTTCTGCCCTGGAATTTTTTTCTTAATAAGAAAGAAAGGAAATGGCCCCTCTATTCTGGGGACAGCAGTCTTTTTTTTATTATTTTTTTTTGGGGGGGGGCGCCACCACTGGCAGGAGAGAAAAAAAACACGCTTCTTTTTATTATTTTTTTTTGGGGTAGTCTGCTGCCGATCTGGCGCGCCACCACTGGCAGGAGAGAAAAAAAACAATCATTTATAACACACGCTTCTTCGCACCAAGGCTGAGACAACCATGCCCACTGCTCCTGTGCCGACAGCAGACAGATTTACTGAACCCCTGACCAGATAGCGTAAAACTTAAAACGAAGTCCAAGGAAAGCAGGGAACTAAGAAGACTACCGCCCTCCAACGCAATGGCCTTCCCTTCCCCCGTAAACCTTTCGAGTTTACGTGGTCGCAGTTTCTCCAGACCCCTGGGGATTAGGTGCCCCCCCCTAATAAACCTTCAAGGCTTGCATGGTTGCAATATCTCCGGGACCTCTGGGCCGAGGTCGTACTAGCCTGAAGGATTGGATTTAACACCTGAATCTGGACGTGTCTGTGGGGAAATGCAGAAAATCGTGATTGATCTGGTTTAAATATCTGCATCTCTACCCATTCACATTCAGGCGCTTGATGGAATCCTCTTTGCGTTGTGTGGGGTGTGTGGGAGTAGATGAGAGGCGCAGCTACCCATCTACTCCCACACACCAACGCAGGGGCTTAAAAGGGGATGGGAACTAAGAAGACTACCGCCCTCCAACACAGCAGCCCTCCCTTCCCCTGTAAACCTTCCAGGTTAACGTGGTCGCGGTTTCTCCAGACCCCTGGGGGGTAGGTCCCACCCCTAAGGCTTATAAACCGTCAAGGCTTGCAGGAAGAGTGTTGGCCATAGCCACTGCGGCTACTCGATGGGGGCTGGGGGAAGTAGATGGGTGGCGCAGCTACTGGCAAAATGCTCGGTCTCTGCGTTAGCCACCCCCCCCCACCTGTGGCCCCACCGTACTCCCTGACCATCAGGGCGGGGGGCAGCTATGCTTGCAGGGCCCCCCTGTATAGGCTTAGGAGGAGTGGTAGGTAGATAGTGAATGGTGAAATTGATAGAAGAATAAGCTTAGTTTTTAAAAGATAAAAGGAAAAAGAAAAGAAAGAAAAGAATCCTCTTCGCTAGCTCAATGCAAAGATTCCATTAAAAAAAAAAAAAGAAGAAGTAAATGGCCCAACTGGTGCGCCACCAGTTGTAAAGTATATGGAGAGAGTAGCACTTCTTCTTTTTTTTTTCTTTTTTTTCTTTTTTTGAGTAGCACTTCTTCTTGTGCGAAATAGGACATATGTATGTCCGACACAAATCGCACGGACTGTTTGAAGGCCTCTGTTTGATGCCTCGATTGGAAAACACGCCACAGCAAAGGTCATAAAGCTTCCTATGTAGACATACAGGTGCTCTTTGTCAGTGTCAGATGGACTGAAGAAAACAAGGCAAGAGCCGCAAGACCCGTCGAGGCATTTCATCAAAGCAAAATTGAGTTTGTTTTTTAGACAGCGAGATAAAACCCCTTTATTATATTCTGGGGGTTACCAGTCCGGTTTTATAATAATTAAATCATAATAAAATGAGAATCTTATGGCATGCAGATGGTGTACAAGAACTTGCTCGTGAGGTTCATGCGTCAAAAAAAAAAAAAAAAAAAAAAAAAAAAAAAAAAAAAAAAAAAAAAAAAAAAAAAAAAAAAAAAAAGGTTCATGCGTCATCCAGGAAATACGTTAAAACTTGGAACGTGAAAACGTGACTTTGTTTCACCAATAAATTTCGAGGATATTACTGCAAAATGTTGAAACTTTTTTTTTTTTTTTTTCCAAAAATTGTTGAAACATTGAAGCGCTCTTGAGGAGCACAAAGAGATTGAAAAAAAAAATAAAAAATAAAAATAAAAATTTGAACGGTCCAGAAAAGATGAGCATGGCCCCTGCACAGCGACGAAGTTGCATGCCTGGTTTGCATCTCATAGGTGCTGGGTTCGAGGCCCACTCAGGGCACTCTCCTCTGCCTGCGCGATGTTGACAAAACTGGAATCGAGGGCTTGATAGGTTCTGCTGAGTCTTAAAAAAAAAAGGAGGAGGAAAAAAAGGAAAGACATTATAAGTCGTCTTTGCGACTCTACTCAAGTTACCCCAAAAAGAAGGGGCTTGATGTACCTGAGGGGCTGACAAGTTGCGCTATCCTATAACCCCCGAGCAGAATTGGGGGCTTGATGTACCTGAAGGGATGGTGCAGTGCAGAGAAGGACAGACTCCATTGTGTTTTTTGTTTTGTTTTTTTTGTTTTTTTTTTTTAACATCCAAATGAGGCCTATTAGTGGAGGTGATAAGAGCATCCCCCACTAATAGGACGCCCATAGAAGATGGCTCCGACAGACTCCAAACAGGTCGGCACCGAGATGTATAGGTAGTAGAAATAGAGAGGAGGGGGGGGGAGATGCTGGAGGGGTGGTTATGGATTGCTCTTTTTTTTTTTTTTTTTTTTTTTTTTTTTTGAAACAACCCGAGTAAATGCTAGGGGTGCTGATAAGAGCAGACACCGCTAGCATGCTCGGGGAGGCTCCATCTATTGGTGGGGAGCAACACCTGCTGGAAAGCGGGTCCAGCGTCCCTGTAAACAACCATAGATCATATAAACATGCCACGTGTCCCTCGCACTATAAGCCTGCGTGGTAATGAACCGACACGGAGGCACGCACCTTTTAGCCTAATGAGCAGCATTGATTGCCTTCATCTGAGGGGATTAACTGCCCATCACATTCTGAAGTCATATCCCTACTCAGAAACCCTCAGCATAATCTAAAAATATATCTGGCAGCACCATGAGGGGAAGAGGCAATCAGAATAGGGTGATAAAAAGTTAATTGAAACGAGTCGTTGAACCAGGTGCAATTCCACCATTAGACTTTCTTATGTAAAGTTACCCGCTCCAATACGCCCCCCACAATCCTGATGATCTACAAAAGCACTCAAACGGGGAGGCGCCATTGCCACAATTCGTAGAAAAACAACACCCACGTAGCAGAACACTAGCAAAACACATAGGCTGCCCTAATGCATAGCACCACTGCACCTCTTGCACTGCCAGGTGGCAAAAGTTTTATGTTTATAGCAAAAATTATGTTCCCCCCGGACAGCCTGTTAAGAGGCATGCTCAAGCAGGAAGAAATGAAGAGAATGAGAAGACAATCCCCACGTGGCGGGGCACCAATCATTCGCACAGCAGCCCCGAGGACGGTCCCACAGCACCATGCGACCCAGTTATCCAGCCCTCACTATCCCACCCCTACGCGCCACCATCCCTCTCCCTGCGCCCCCACACAATCTTCCTGTTTACACAGCATTCGATTCATCCAACCCTCTCGCCCCTGCCCCCGAGCAATCAGCAAAGAACACAGGAAGGAAAACAAGAGGGGAGGGCAGGGGAGAGGGAAAAGAAACTGCCCAATCCCATTTACCACTCCGCCAGTGTCGACTCCGTCACCTTTGTTGTTGTTATTTTTGTTGCCACCAGCTGTATTGTCGTCGTCATTGTTGTTGTTGTAATCGTTAACCCTCCTAAGCGCGCACAATCTCAGGATCCCTCGTCCCATTCCATCGTCGCGCACAGTGTAGTTGTTATTGTTGATGTTTGCGGCCTGCCCCACAGACAGCGTCAATTTGTAGTTGTTGTTGTTATTATTGTTGTTGCACCTTGTTATCACGAATTCAAGATCAAAAGTTTTTGGACTCAATAGCATTTTTCATCAAACAAGATGCCAAAACGTTCAGTCAAATTATTCTGCCTGAATTAGACATTCAATTGAATGAGGCATGCAAAGCTTCTCAAAAAAAAATACAGACTTTCATTCAAGCACGTAAAACAGAATTATCGTACTTTTGTAGTGATTTCATAATTGAACAAGTCTGAGTGTATATAATTGAACAAGTCCGAGTCTATTATGTTCGATATGAGAAAGATTGGATTCTCGGTGTGAATGGACCTTATTGTTTGGCCAAACAGATTTGTAACTTGGTACATGATATTTGTATTAATTTGAGAATATCCTCGAAGATAGAGTTTGGCGATAAAGTGAAATTCTTGTCTACACTTATCAAAGTCGGGTAATGACCCCGGTATTTCAATTTTCGATTCTATGTAAATTTCTATATGGGACGCTGGGCCCGGTCCCCGGGACGTGCTGCTCCCCACGAATAGATTGGAGCTGTTCCCATTAAAAAAAAAAAAAAAAAAAGGGCCCACAGCCCTGGATGAATCTGCAGACAATTTCAAACTGAAAATTTGAGCAAACATCTCTTACAAGTGCTAGGCAGTGTTGGTAAACGCGCTAGCGCCTAGCGACCCGGGGACGGCAAGGCCCGTCCGCCAGGACACGCGGAAGGCAGGGGAAGGGGAAGGCACCTCAGCTTCCGAACACCATGGGACTTGAGCATCGCCGTCCCCGGAGACATCATCCGGAGTGGTACCGCCACGTGGCAAGCGAGCGATGCAGTGAAGCCGGCACGACAAACGAAAGGAGTACTCGGCGACATACCAGACATCAACAGCGGCGTAGAAAACGACGAGGAGGGAAGGGTGGATGGAGATGGCGAGTAATGGTGAGCTGCAGACAGGAGCTGCCGAGTGGTTCAGCACTATCGAAGCGAGTGACGCGCGGCTAAGCCAAATGGTGGCGATGTTGCGAACGGCTGTGACCGAGAGGATGGAGCCGGCATTCTCTATCTTCCACGTCCGTGCATGTGGGAAAACGCATGCACGACATAAACCAGCAGGACATCTTGCAACCCCAAACTTCTGGGAGTAGGCGGCGAGTTCTTTTCTCCAAGGCCGGGGCAGTGTACTGGCGGTTTTAACCACCAGTACTTGGCTTGGCTATCGGCCGTAGAAAAAAAAAAAGAAAAGAGTAGCAACGTTTCTACTCGGATGAATTTGGGCCCTCCTGCAGTGGTCCGTACGCTTCTTGAAATCATGGCTTGTGTGTAAGCACGACTTCAGAAAGTACTGGTGGTTTAAGCCACCATCACCTACGGCGCTCGGCCTCCTAAATTTTCGGAGGGGCTTAAAACAGGTTCTCCATTTGCCTGGGACCATGTACTGGTGGTAGGCCTAAATTTCCGGAGAGGTTCAAAACAGGTTCTCCATTTGGCCGCTGATCCATTTTATCTACGGCGCTCGGCCACCGCTCTTCCCGAGTCCACTTTGCTTTTTGAGTCTATTATGCAACCAACCCTGATTTGCCAAACTACCGTCTTCCGGGGACCCGAATAGAGCGCCCGGTCGTTATGAGCAGTGGACTTTGCTATATTAGGGGAAAATTTACGTCTTGGAGCAGCAATAATGTACAGGCGTTCTATTCGGGTGAAGACCGTAGGATGGGTTGGGCCTGCCAGGTGCCGTGGACTTTGATGAGCCAGTAGGCCAAGCTGACTTCTGGCCCCTGCCTATAGTCTTCCCCTGAAGAATACAACGTACGCTCATTATAACTGTATTTGAGCCATCTTTCAGTCTAGATACAGCTATAATGACCGTACGTTGTATTYGGCGGAAGAAGGTAGGATCCACWAAWGAGAGTGGCAGTTTGCGGACCCTTCCGGGGTTGATATAAAGGAATTGCAGTTGGAGTCCCCYTTTATTSGCAATGGGGAAGGGGGGACGGAAAAATAGAAAAGAAAAGAAAAAGAGATGTCCATTGTGTCGAGCTAGCAGTTTAGCCCACCTGACTGCAAGTCAGCGCACATTAGTTATTACGCAGAATGAGCACTGGTCTCATTTGAATTGAGCTTGGGTGTTTCAAACTTTCAGCATTGTGAGTTCAAAGGTGGAAGGAATGAAATGCCCATATCATCCCCCCTAGCCGGGAAGCCCCTTTTTTTTTTTTTTTTTTCTTTTTTTTTTTTTAAAGGGGGTAACTACGGCGCAGTCACGTTTTCAGTTCTAAATCCACTTCAAGCAGACCTCGAATACAACACATCCCCACCTAACCCGAAAGCTGGGTTGGATATTCTCACGATTTTCCTCGCTTTTGAGCAAAATCCACGAAACTGTGACTGAAACGCATTTAAAACTGAAAACCTTGACTGCGCC
>BFEA01000943.1:189361-210762 GCA_003427395.1 Chara braunii | reverse complement strand
TGTCTTATCCCTGCATGGTGAATTTGTGAGCCATGGATGCCTTCAGGATCATTTTACCGAGGAGCTTAGATCGGTTGGCACACCCACGAGCCGTTGAGCAGTTGAAATACAGACCTGAATTCAAATCCTTCTGGACCTTGGCCGGTCTCTTCAATTCAACGAAGATATCCCTGCATGCAGTGGCTGCCGCTACTACGGTCTTCCCCCGAACACAACGCACCCTCATTTTGGCTGTATCTGGCCTGAAATATGACTCGTATACATTCATTTTTAGTGTGTGTTATGTTCGGGGGAAGACGGTAGCAATCACCACGGGTCTGGTCCTTGGCCTCTACAACACCCTGGACTTACTATTATTTCGTATTCTTGAGATCTGGTGGAGGAGAGCGATCTGGAGGAGGAGAGCACTTTCTGCTCTTTTATATTTATGCTTGTTCCAGTTGCCCTGTTTTTTTTTGTTTTTTTTTTTATTTTCCCCCCATATAAAATGGGCCCAGTGCCCAAGGCTGCAATCTGCCGGAAAACTGGGCCAGCGTCCGTTACAAGAAAAAGGGGGGCAGCCCGGTCGGAATGATCAAAGCACTCCCGGACCGGACAAGTGCATTCCGGGGCTGTACGACAAGAAGAGCACACAAAACTAACACAAAACTAACAGAGCTGGTTCTACGCAACGCCAACCACGTATACAGAGCAAAATCAAAATCTTCTATCGTCAGTTAAAGCCAGACCCTGCATATCCACCCTGCCTTCCGCGCGGCAGGGGTCTTTGTTGTCGGCTCCCTAACCGAAGGCACAGACCTCGCAAAAACCCACCCACCTCCTCGCGATTCAGAGCAGATTGCACCACCACTGACATTCACCTACCAAAAGCACCAACTCCCACCCTGATGGCGATTCCGCAAACCTGCAGAAATACCCTACCACCCGTGCGCCAGGGGCCACCCCGCAAAACCCACCCACCCACCTCCTTGCGATTTAGGGTATACCACACTTATCGTCTGCGTTTTGCCTCGCAATGGGATCTTCATTGCCCTCCATGACCTAACGCATGCAGCGCAATGCAAGTGCAGCATGCATGCCCCAACTTGCAGTCGGTAGTCCAGCTGATGTAGCTCTGATCAGTTTAATATCTGATCCAAAAAAATAGAAAAAAAAAAAAAAGAAATGTGCATTGTGGTATGAGGTTGTGGGTTCAAAACTCCGCAGCCTTGACACTGCTTGTGCACCACCCAGGGGTGAGTCCATGGTTGTTGTATGTTGGGTTTGGGGTGTGGGATGTTTGCCTGATGCTCTTGTTTCTAGTGGTTCTCTGCGGGCTTGCGTACTTGAGGATGATTGTTCATTTGCCGTCCACTCCGATATTGTGTACAAATCGTTCAGTTTCCACAGTATCACAGAAGGTTCGATAGAAGATTGCATGGATGAGGTCGTGTGTCCAGACTCACTTACCTAGTGGGAGGCAGGACCAAGAGACCTACACACCGTCCACCCTACAGACCGCCCATGGAACGAGGAACAGTTGATGAGAGTGAGACTTAGTACAGTCTATGGCCGGTGCTGGTAGGGCTCTTGTGTCCGTGGGGCTCTCTACAGGATTGGTTGGGTTGCCTGCCTGCTATGTTCGGTTCACTATCAACAAAAAAAAAAAAACATGTAGTAATGACTACAGTGTGCACAGCGAACAACCTAACAACAAACAACAGTTAAAAAAAAAAAAAAAAAAAAAAAAAGCAGCAGCAACAACAGCTGTGTACACAACGATAGGAATGTAAAATAGGTCCACCTATGGGGCTTGTAGTGAAACGTTTGTACCTAGCACCTGAAGTACCTGGGCGACAAGGCTCGCACAAATATCCTTCGATCAGGGCTGAGTGGGGTGTGTGGGACTCAGCTTAGCCCTGGTACCTACAACCAGGGTTTGGTCAGGCCACCCCCAAGGCTGGAGGGTGAAGATCCTGAGTGGTAGACACTGAGGTAGGATAGTGGGAGTAGGAGTGCGCCGGGAGAAATTACGAAAGAGGTAGGTTGGGAGGGAGTCCTATAGGATTAGGGGGGCTCTAACACATGGTCGAGTGCCGAAGGTGACTCTCATATGTCTGTAATCCAGCCTCTACAACAACCTGGGCTTCATAAAAAGGGAAAAAAAAAAAAAAAATGGCTGTCGGTAGTGGCTTGGATGCTAGGGGTCGAAGGCGTGCATGTGCGTGGGGGGAATAGCAGTCCACCGGGGGCAACGTCACGCCTCTGGCTGGCCCTGATCGGTTCATACCGACAATCCTCGTTGGTTCGCTATAGCAGGGAGATGTATGTGAGGATGAACGTGAGGCAGGGTTTGCACCCCGCCAACACATCAGATATGAAGCCTGATCAGGGGCACTGGCCCTCTGGTCGCAGATAAGGAACGATGGACCTTCTCGATTATCTGGATCTGCACAGCTGTTCGTTGGTGACACGTGAGAAAGAGACTCCTCGATCTTGTTGTTCGCCGTGTTAGGCGAGCGAATTTGATGTTGTTTGTGTGTTGTTAGTTTTGTAGGACTTTTTGAGATTTGTTTAGCCGTGTTAGGTGAGAGTTTTTTTTTTTTTTTTTTTTTTTTTTTTAAAGTTCTCCTGTTGGTGGTATGTAGGGCTTCCGATCCCTTCCGTGGATTTTTGGGGGGATCATAGTAGTTCGTTGCTTTCTTGTATTCTGCTTTCGTAGATGTTGTTAGAGCTGTCGCCGCGTCTGTAGCTTTCTTTGCTTCTTCATCTGTCGATTCTTTTTTTTTTTTTTTTTTTACCCTCAGAACAGCCCGCGCGGGTGCAAGGGGTGCTGGTAAGAGCAGACACCGCTAGCACTCCCGGGGAGGCTCCATCTATTGGTGGGGAGCAGCACCTGTCGATTCGAATCCCCTTTCCTGGTCGATGTTCTGTGTGGGATTTGGGCTTGCGCTATGGTTCATCTTCTTGGCTTTATTTGAGACGGGTTTGGGAGTGTTGCCCCGCACAAACCCCATCATGGTGGGCGGTGGGGTTTCTTTAGGGGCTGACGCAGACTGGAGGAGTGGTTAGCCCTAAATCGCGAGGAGGTGGGTGGGTTTGCAGGGTCTTCGACCCTTGCCGGACAGGTGGTAGGGCTTTTCTGCAGGGGGGTGAATATGTTGATTTGGTACCTGTCTCCTTATATGTGGCTGGGGGTTTCTTCTGACATCCTGTTTTCTTGAGTGGGATTGGAGAGCGTCTCTCCACGGGAGCGTAATCTGGGAGAAGTTTCCTACTTCTCAGGAATTTTCAATTTTTATGCCGTTAATAAATAATAATAATGGTTTTTTTTTGTTTTTTTTTTGAGGAAATGAGATGTCATATTAACCAGGTAAAATATTCTCCATTTTATTTTTAGTTATATATATTTTTCATTTTTATTTTATTTTGTACGAAAGACTCAGCTCATTTGATTACGCACACCAAGGAGAGGCAGGGAATCCTCTACAAACAAGTTATCCATTTTATCATCCCGCCCACTTTATATTACAGTTTGTTTTAATGACAATAAAAAAGGCCTGAAAGGTCGTCCTGTCCAGATTTGACAGGCAATTGAACTGGTTGGGCTTAAACCCCCAGTGCTTCCTAAAGTTGTGCCCGTAGACAAGCCATGACTGTAGGAAATGTACGGGCCACTACAGAAGCGCCCAAATTCATCTGACTAGAAGCGTTTCTACTCTATTTTTCCCGCGGCTGAGAGCTGGGCCAAGTACTGGTGATTTAAATGAATTGGCCATTTAAAAAAAAAAAAAGGGGGCGGCGACCATAAGATATGATATATGGGTGACTGCCATCTGTCTAGTATCCCACCTCTACAACAACCTGGGTTTAAAAAAAAATAAAAAAATAAAAAATGATATATGATATGAGATACTGATAGGCCAAATCAGTTGCAGCATGAGGAGAGATGAGTAGGATACAAACCCATACAGCTCAATATGTCATCTCACACGCACACCAAATCGAGCCAACACATGATGAAGAGAAAAGCGCAAAGAGTCTGATGGATGAGCTTAAAGCAAAATCTTCATGGAGGAACAAAGCTCAGAACTCATACCCAGAGAGCCGAAGCTCTCACCACCTCGTACCACAGTCTAGCGGCCTCTCCTCAACGCGTTTCTCGTACTTTCTACTACCCCGCTCGTAGCGTCATCAGGAGGAAACCTGTTTTTTTTTTTCGAAAACTCCCTGTCGGTGTTAGTGGCGCTGGTAAAAGCAGACACCACTAACACTTGAGGGGGGCTCCATCTATTGGTGGGGAGCAACACCTGCTGGAAAACGGGTCCAGCGTCCCTTACACCGACCAAAGATTGAAATCATCTGGAATTGTCTGGGACATAGTGGTGGAGAATTCCTGCCGGCATTGATTACCCTGGACTCCAGGGGATTGACCGAGCAGGGTGTTGGGAGAAACCTGATACTCAGTCATCGAAGAAAGCTCGATGTAGGGGGCCATTCCTAGAGTCTTGCCTCCTATGTATCCTATCCCGGCCAATTTGGCAAAAAGACCATAAGATATCATCATTGAATTGAACGGCCCCAGGTAATTGAGAATGATTTTTATTCTGGTCATGTGATTATATCTGGATTCGATCTTGATAAGGTAGGACCGTGGGAGTAGAGGTGCGCCGGGGGAAACTATGAAAGTGGTAGGTTGGAAGGGAAGTTCCATAGGAATACCGCATGCCCAAGTGCCGAAGGCACCCCTCACATGTCTAGAAATCCAACCTCTACAACAACCTGGGCTTTATTTTTGAAAAAATATATATATTTTTTCAATCTGGATTCGATCTTGAGTCTGTATTTGTTGTCCTCTTCTCCCTCTCTGCCTACGGTTTACCGGGCAGTTCTATTTGACGATATATACTACGACTTCGCTAGCTTCCTGCTACGGTTTTCTCCGGTCAGGTCGAGCGGCAGTGGTCGGGGCCGTCACTACGCGGCCATGCTGTGCCTCTAGTGCCAGCGGCGTGTCTGGAGTGTATTTTTTGGCKGTGACAGACCTTTCTTTGTTTCGTGGATGTTTTGCTGGCTTGTGATGGGGTGTGAACCGACAGTCTGTAGAGTTTTCCATCTGGTGTGGGTGAGTGATAGTCTACTTTGATTTTGGTTAAGGTAGATTATCATTTACAGTGTAATCAGTGAGGGGATTCTGCAGACTGTTGAGGGTTCAGCCTCCTGATGAGTCGGTGAAACTCCGACGAAACAGTTTGTCACAGCCCCTCGTTTGTTGTCCTCTTCTCCCTCTCTGCCTACGGTTTACCGGGCAGTTCTATTTGACGATATATATATATATATATATGTGACGACCCTCGTTTGTTGTCCTCTTCTCCCTCTCTGCCTACGGTTTACCGGGCAGTTCTATTTGACGATATATATATATATTGATGAAACAGTTTGTCACAGCCCCTCGTTTGTTGTCCTCTTCTCTCTCTCTGCCTACGGTTTACCGGGCAGTTCTGTTTGTGACGATGTATATATATTTCAAAGGTTGTGTGGAGGCTCGAAGCATGGACAGGGCCCTGAATGGACAGCGGAGACTCAGCCCATGCACGCCCAGGCTCCAAAAGGAGGGTATCATTCCAAACAGCCCAGGCGCCCAGCGACACCCCCCCCCCGAACACTGTGTGCACCATGAGAGGGCCATCACACGACCGCATAGAACACCCATACATACTGAACCCCCATCCCAGACAGACTACTACGACACCACAGACAACAGACAATGGACATATCAGAACACCCCATACAACAGCCTACACAACCAATGGGACCATCCCCCCAAGGGGTACCCGGCCCTAAGATGTGACTGTGCCGTGGTCCGATCGAAAGGGACCTTGCAAGAGCGGTTGCTATTAAGGCCATTTAGCCAACTTGCGGCATGCGCCACAAGTGTTCACCTGAGGGGAGCCGGCTCTCGAACCTGCAACCTGCATTTTACAATGCAGGCGCCCAAACAAGCGGGCTCCGAACAGTCGCTGGACGTGAATGCCCACTACGTCGGTCCACGCCCCTCCGGTGTACACTGCGCAGCTGCAGAGTTTTGAACCCACAACCTTAGACCACAATACGCATTTCCAAGCAGTGCCCTAACCACTAGGCAATTGTGAGTGTACCAACTGGGCTAGGCGCCTTGAGGGGAAGCTACGCGGGAGTCACAAAAATATACAGTTTCGAATTGCAGTTGGGGCAATGTACACAACCCAGCTTTCTGGCCAGGCAGGGAAATAATACAAGCCGAGAACTGGACCCGGCATCCCTCAGAAGAGTTAATGTGGTTCCCATAGGTGAACTGGGCATAACTGGCCAAGCTCAGCTCGGTCTGAGGGATGGACCCCACAGGCTCGCGGTATCTTTGCACCTGGAAAGCATCCGCCAGCACAAATAGTAGCCTTCGGGAATGGGCAAGAGAAAAGGGACTCCACTGCCACAGCAGATTTCGGCACGTCCGCGGGTTTAGGTTACCAGATCAGGAAGACTTGCCCTTTCGGGCAAGTGTGCCTCCTCTTTTTCAGCACACTGTCCAATCCCTGTGCCTCCTTTCCGCACCGGATGGCTGAATCAACAGGATAGCCTCGAGGCTACCATGTTGTTTTGCCGCAATATTTCGGAAATTGGAGTGCCACCGAGGAATTTCCCATCATGACCCTAGTATGTGAAAACGTCCGCCCAAAGTTTTCCTGGCCACTCCCTGTGGCCTGTGGGGTCTGAAAAAAACCCTCTGAGCCAATCCATACGCTTTTCCGCACGGCTGTGGGGTCCGGACCTGAGAGAAAAGTTTGGTTTCCCACTCAGCTCTCATATTTTTTCAAGCTTCTTCATACCTTTCTGAATTTTATTATTTTAGCCTATCTCATGAGGTCTTTTGTCTAATAGGCTAGAAATTGCTCATGATCCTATTCTTAGCCGAAGCCGGGTAAAAAAATAATAATAATAAATTATTAATAATAAATTTAATTTAATTAATAATAATAAATTAATAATAATGTTTTTGGGTTAATAACTTATACTGTTATTAGTACTTATTAAGTTATTAGTACTTATTATTATCCACCCAAAAAAACCTTCTTTTTCCTTTTCTTTAACCAAATTTTATGTGGATGACCACATAAAAACTAGACTTCTTTACGAGTTAACAACACAAAAACTGGACTTTTTTTTTTTTTTAAGCACCCCAGACTTTTTTCAAGTTTTATCAACTTTTATCATCAAGTTTTATGAGAATAACTACATAAAAAACTAGGCTTATTTATGTGGAGTTCGACACAGTAAAATTTGTAAAAATGGTTTCCAAACTTTCCGACTTATGTTCAAGGATCCCGGAGTCTCGTCTGAGGATCGTCGTCACAAGTCTGAAGATCTTTCAAAATGGCATCAAATTGAAAGATTGGCCTCGATGTCTCGCGTATCCAATCATGATATGTGGGGGATGGCTGGGGGGGTGTCATCTGATTCAAAAGTGTTTGTGCCCTTGGTCTCGTCATCATGTGAGAGCCAGTTCTGCGGCATCAGCAGCAGCAGTGGCTAGGGTTCTCCCAAGCTTAATGAGGAGAAGCACGTGTGAGTACGATTTGTTCTTTTTCCTGCCGGTGTGGGTAAACTGGACTGCTGCTCCCCAGAAAAGAAGGGGCGTGTTCTTTAAACCACCAGTACTTTGCCCAGCTATCGGCCGCGGGAAAAGATAGAGTAGGAACGCTTCTAGTCGGATGAATTTGGGCGCTCCTGTCGTAGCCCGTACGTTTCCTAAAATCGTGGCGTGTTAACGGGCACGACTCTAGGACGTACTGGTGGTGGTTTAAACCACCAGTACTTGGCCCGGCTATCGGCCGCTGAAAAATATAGACAGAAACGTTTCTAATCGGATGAATTTGGGCGCTCCTGTAGTGGCCCGTACGTTTGCTAAAATCATGGCTTGTTAACGGGCACAACTTTAGGAAGTACTGGTGGTTAATTAAAAAAAATAAAAAAAAATCGTTTGTGTTTTTTTTTTTTTAACAAAAGACGCCGTTTTCGTACAAGGCGGGTAAGGGGGGGTGATACTGTGCACGGAGAGTTCTTCCAAGTTTCAGACTTTGTACGTCAGTGAAACACTAGGATGGGACCAGGAGAGGAAGCTCACACCAGGAACTTTTTTACTGCATTTGGCCATAATAGAAGTCAGATACGTCCAGAGACGTCATGATGAGAGTAAGCCTAAGGCGAAGACATGGACTTTCACGACCCAATCTGGCCAGTGCAACATTGTTGCAGCCAGATAGGGGCATTCGCTGATTTTCGCCCCTACTGGGGTCCATCAGGCTAAGATTTTTTCGGACGTCATAGGTCCCTGCACGGGGGTATACGCAAATCTAGGGCTTATGGACTGTTTTCTGGACCATTTCGAAGATCGGCAGCAAAAGATTTCCGACAAGAAATGTAGTATCTGCGTCGAACTGGAATACGGGCAACATGCAACGCTTGTTTCATCGGGCAGATGAAGACTCTGATACCTGCCATTCTCCTGGTTCACTGATGCGGACCGTCGACGACACTCCGGTTTGGAATTCCGTGGTTTTACTTGATTTTAAGAAGGGTCCTACTGCTAGGACAGTCCTCACATTTCTGCCACCCGCCGCTTGGGGACCTCTCATGAGGGCGCGACGTGCACTTTCCCTGATTAGTATGGTGATTCACAGGGTTTGTATATCGGAAGGATTCTGGTGGTTGGGCAAAGGCCACGAATGACGGCGCGGCACCGACGTCCGTTGACAGGGCGTATCCGCCTCCCCTTTCCCTTTCTCGTGTTCGCTCTCCCGCCTTCCTCCCTCTCTCTCTCTCTCTCTCTCTCTCTCTCTCTCTCTCTCTCTCTCTCTCTCTCTCTCTCTCCCTAGGCTCCATCTTCTCCCTCCCTCCAACCGCCCTCTGATCAGACCTCTGCAGATATAGTTGAAGTTTCAATTGCCTCTATTCTCCTGCATGACAGTGCACTCTTCCTCTCGTAGTCCTACACCAATGATGGATTGGTTAGTACTTCCTTTGGAACGCTGTTGGGCGGATTGACTACGTTCTCTTGGCCGCCCATTTTTTGTTAATTTCCGTTTGCGGAATTTCCTTATTTTATTTATTATTATTATTATTATTTTTTTTTTTTTTGAAACACGCCCCCTCCAGTGCTAGCACCAGGGGAGAGGCTCCGTCTATTGGTGGGGACCATCACCTGCTGGAACCAGGCCCAGCGTCCCATTTACAAATGAATTTGGAGAATATCAGGACAAAAGTCTTGAGATATACCTGCCAGCATTGATTACTCTGGATTCAGAGGATTGACTGAGCAGGTTAAAGGAGAAAGGGAGAGAACCTCTTCGCCCTGTGTCGGGTGCCGGATATCAGCTACTACAACCTGGTTCGTACCTCCCTAGACCTTAGCTCATTTCTTTTTTGCATCTCTTCGCCTTTCCTTGACGTGGTGCCCAACCTAGCCTACCAAAACTATTGTCTTGGACTTGGGTTGGGTGGGTGGGTGAGGAATAGACTTCGATAGCCTGTGGATAAACCCTAGACCCTAGTCCCCTGTCAAAACCCTCTTTATTCTCTCTCGAGTTTCCTCCATTCCGTACCACTGCATTTCTACTAGACAGTTTGATGGGGGGGGGGAAGAAATCACGGAATTCATCGGGGGGTTTCAAGGGGATAGCCATATCAACTTTGGTCCATTCGTGGAATATTAGTCGGTAGTCCCTTACCATCTCCATTCTCCCTTGGTCCTCCCCTGATTCCTTTCACTCCCCTTTCCATTCTACCATTCCTAACCTCCCTCCTTCTGTCCCCCCAAGCCAGCTTGAGCTGAATTCCTGTATTTTTTGTTTAATATCCTTTTGCATGCCTAAGAATCAGATCTGTGCTTTGACACCTTCCCATTTTGCAGTTATTTCTGTTTGGATCTCCTGTTATGCGCTTTCCATGAATTCAGGTGCTTCTGGTCTCGCCCCCTCCATCTCGAATGTGCAGCGTCGTCTCCAGAGTGCCCAGAGTACCGCCCTTCGTCCCAATTTGAACATGTTTCTGGTAAAATCGTCGAGCTGGTCTATTTGACTCTTGGGCCAGGCTTCGCACAGCAAGGCCTTCCAGTCCCAAGGCTACGGGGTTTTTATTCCTAGTTGATCCCAAACTCTATCCCACCATCTCCAAAGCCAGAATGCTCCTGGGAACTGTAGGAATATGTGTTCAACCGTTTTGGATCGTTTCCTGGACGGGAATGCATAGCTTGCACCATGGGAGGGCACGCCCTCTTTGCTCCAGGGGCGTTCTATCTATCATCCAATTGTTTGTTGGTAGGCAGCGGTGTTCAAGTTGTCATTGGAGTGAGGCCAGTTTAGCCGGTTTTGCGTTAGCCATCCTAAACCATCTTATTGGTCTCAACTCATCTTTGTTGACGTTCAGGTGGCTCCTACAGCGCTCCTCCACCTGGTCTCGAAGGTTAGTCTTGGGTCTTAGGAGCCTGTCCTCCACCTGGTCTCAAAGGTTAGTCTTGGGTCTTAGGAGCCTGTAGGTTGATTTGACTGTTAAGCCATATAATGATTTGGTGTGTCTCCTGCCCTTTCCCATTTGGGTCGCCCATGCCCATTCATTTGCGGAATTTTCTGACCTACACGAGATACTATTGACTGAAGTCTTGGCGGATTCTTCCACGCGAGAAGTTATTTTTTGGACTCTTATCCCAACTCTGAACCTTGATAGTTTTTGGACTCTTATCCCAACTGTGATTCTTGATTCCTCTGACCCTACTAGCGGTGATCAAGTGAAGCTCCTATTGATTACAGTTGGAAAGGCTTCTAGCGGATGACAACGGCCTTGCTAGGGCGATGCGGTCCACACCATACAATTTTCTATCTTCGGCTACATGGAATTCACGGAGGATTCTGATCTAGGAACGCCAATCGTACATGTTGTCAGAAACTATACCTTGTACTCACCGTCCTTCTCGTGCCAACCACCTTCCATTCTAGTATGGTCTCTGTATCCTCCGCCTCAAGTTTTGGAGAACTTTTTTCTGTCCTAGCCTAATTCCCCATTTCTCATGTTCATCTTCACTCGTGCGACTTTCGTTTAACTTTCTGATCTTCATGGCACTTCGTGGATTAGTATTTAAGAAGTTGGACCAAGGACTTCGGTACCCGCTCACTTCGTCCCCCAACGATTTCGCTACTGGCGGGCGAATGAAACGATCGTAGGGACCCCGCTATAAATGATTTATGTGTACTTCCATGACTCTCTGTGTATGCTTCTTCTCCTTTACATTCTAAATCTCTCCTTCCTCACAATTGCTCTCCTTGCTTTGTCTATGCATTTGCTCTCATCTCCTTTAAGTATTTTAATGTTGTCTATCGGTGATACACATCCTCGTATCTTGTAACCTCCACGTTGGGGCAGCGTCTGTAACCACTCCGTTGGTCGTAGAATGGTGTAGACATCAGGGTTCCTATTCAGTTTACGGTCTGACCCACCTTCCTTCCCTCTCTTCTCTCTCCCCCCTCTCCCCCCTCTCTCTCTCCCTCTCCTTTCTCTACCTTCCTAATTCACTTGCATGCCATCTATGATCTATTATCGGGTGCTGATTCGCACACCCGCCTGCGAACAATTTGTTATTTAGGAGTGATGCGTTGGTTGCTAACACTATTTCTTAAAAGAGCTCGCCATTAGATTTTGACATCCCTTTACGAATGGTGTTGTGAGTATTTTCATGTGTAGTGTCTCCTTGATTTCATTGCAACTATCCCTATCCTCGACAGGATGGGCTGATTTTCAGAGTGCCAGTCAGTTTGTCAACGGAAGCTCCGACGTATCGATTACCTCAAGTGTACGTGCAGGCAATGTACGCTCCGTCAGCGCCTCCTTTACCCCCAGTCCCAGCGCTTTAGCGACAGTCAAGTTCCTCGCCTGTCTCCTCCACCTCGAACACGATTGTACCTTATAGGCCGAATTCAGGTATTCCAGCCTCTTGGGTTCCTAGACAAAGGGGTATTGACGCAGAGGTTGTTTCCCTTCTTAGGAAACTCGTGAACGGCAAAAGGGAAGAGAAAGACAGAAGTCGTGAAGAAGACGATCGTCGCCACAGAGAGGAACAAACTAGGCTTGAACAAGAGCAACAGAGGAGGAGGCTTGAGGAAGAGGACGCCCGTCAAGCGGAGAAGGCGGCAAGGATGGTTCGGATCATGAAAGAGAAGATTAATGAACAGGATGGACTGATTTTCAGAGTGCCAGTCAGGTTGTCAATGGAAGCTCCGACGTATCGATCACCTCAGGTGTACGTGCAGGCAGTGTACGCTCCGTCAGCGCCTCCTCTGCCCCCAGTCCCAGCGCTTCAGCAACAGTCAAGCTCCTCGTCTGTCTCCTCCACCTCGAACACGATTGTACCCTATAGGCCGAATTCGGGTATTCCAACCTCTTGGGTTGTACCGATGCAGAGGTTGTTTCCCTTCTTAGGAAACTCGTGAACGGCAAAAGGTAAGAGAAAGGTAGAAGTCGTAAAGAAGACGATCGTCGCCATAGAGAGGAACAAACTAGGCTTGAACAAGAGCAGCAGAAGAGGAGGCTTGAGGAAACCCGTCAAGCGGAGAAGGCGGCAAGGATGGTTCGGATCATGAAAGAGAAGATGAATGAACTGGACAAACAATACCAAGCCAGAATCAGGAGGCACTATCGAAGATCTGGAAGGAAATCGAGAAAGTGGAGGCATTGTCGTTCCAGGCTTCCAGCCCCTGTCTACAAATTGGACATGATATATCAGGGTGTTGTGCACGAGCACAATGTTGAATGTCATAATACATATGAAGACAAAAACTCATATGGGTTATCCCTTGAATCTCTAGAGGGTCACCTAAGGCATGCGCACCACATGCTACTGAATCTCTAGTGGGTCACCACAAAGCGGCATGGAGCCTGGTTCTTGGGTTTCCTCGATATTTATTCCTTCTCTATGGGTAGACAACGACAGGGGAGGTTGATCCAAAGCAAAGGTGTTTAGTTTCTGCAGGATTTGTCTGCAACAGCTCGCTCTGGTGGTGACAACCTATTAGTACAATGCTCTATAGGTGGTTCATATGGTAATATGTTATCCTCCTCAGGCTGCTGTGTCTATCGTTCGTCAGGCCAGATAGAAGAAATTTTGTTTGCAATCGCAGTGCTAGTAAGACCAACACCGTGTGCGGAGCACAAGATAGCTGGCAGCGATCATCCCTTCATAGTGTTCGGAGCAAAGACTATGTTGTGTACATGCTAACTGAACACTGTTGAACTCTATACGTGCGATGATAGAATGGGAGGAAGGGAAGGCCACCAGGAGGTTCAATCGATTTGCTCTTCCGAGATAGTAATACTTGCAAGTGCGAAGGCGGTGATGCTGGCGGTGGTGGAGGCCGAGGTGGTGATGGTGGCGGCGCAGTTTCAGCAGCAATCCTCGCCGCCATGGATGGAGGTCTTCATCCCCTACAACCATTGCGACAATGTTTACGTTATTTGTTCCAACCGGGACGGTTTCCAACTGTGTTTGCGTATCCACATTGGCGTTTGCCATTTCAGGAAGAATACTACGAGAGGGAGGGCCCCCTTGCGTTTGATTGTTGATGGGGTTGATGCTGCTGCTGCCTTTGATCAAGAAAGGTGTTGGAGAGTGGGTGGTGGTCTGGTGCATGTGGTTGTACAGAGGGTTGTGCGCAGAATTAGCTTGTGGTAGTAGGTAAGCATTCGCCTCGCACACCAAACCTGTTTGAAAGTCGTGTAACACAAGTGGGTAGACAACACAGCCGGCCACGCCCATATGCAGTTCAGCCTCTGGCCACAGCACTGGGACGATGGCCCTTAACACACATACGCCGTGGCACGGAAGTCACTGCAGCTTTGAAGTCAGTGGTATTATTACAAATATGTTTGAATTTCATTAGCTATTTGTGAAGGCCCTTGTGAGTTGACGAGCCGGGGCATTGGTAGAAGCACTCGGATGTCATATAACAGAGAATGTTCAGGCCTCAGCCTTGTAAAACACATCAATGTGAAGTGAGCCGTCCTGTTGAACCAGGATTCTAGCACCAAGGAAAAGACATCACTCATCTTGCTCCGTAGTGTTTCTCCACTCAATACCATATCGAGCAGGGGAGAGCCAAGATGTCTTCCCTGATAGGTTGTTATTAATGAATCGGTACATGAATGCATATGCCTGCACAGTGTGTGGATCTCACTCTTGAAGTTCGCCAACGGACTCTGCTTTGTTGTAGCAGAGCGTGAGGTTGGTTAATTCTGGTCCGGCGTTAGTGCCCATAGGGATACCAACCACCTAATGGAGCAAAATATAATCCGATGTATAAAGATGTATATGGGAGCTACAAACCGCAGATGTGGTTAAATATCTGTCTGACACCGAAAGTGTACAGGAGCCACAAGAAGTAACCCACTCCCCACGATAAGGACCTCCTATAGTCAAATACATTTGTATTGTCCAGCTTCGCTGTGGGATGCACACCAAAGCGTAAATCACGTGCTTCACGAACATAGTTTATGACATCGCTATGACACTGCTACGAATCATGTCATTTGGCAGGTTTGTATACATTGTTGTAAAATCCGTTCCGTGTGGCGTACAGCCTTGAAGGGAATGTGCACTCTGCTTGAGGCCCAAAATGACTTCCTCAGCACTTTCCACGATCCAACAACATTATACACCGCCTTCTTGATAAAGCTCATTGTCCATACTATGCAGAGACTTGTTCACGCCTTGAAAGCATAGCTCCATGAATGAAAGGCCATTGTCCTACTTGCGAGAGGTTTACGAGGCGGGCCTATTACGCAGGTGCGAAACGCAAGGTAGATGAGGCGCTGGGCTACATGCGGATCGGGAAAGGTTGTTTCGCTGAATAACTCCGTCAATTGGACGTAGAGCGGACGGGGGTAGAGAAGGAAGGGTGTTAGTATGTCAACGACCTCAACGTTAATTGAAAAGTGCATGGCGCTCGAGGATGCTGGCCACATACTCCGATGCTTGATTGTATGTAGGACAGTAATATGCTGTGATAACTTGTGTACCAGCATTCGCAGCAGATCGCGATGCTCTATGATGTTTAATCTAATCGACAATTAGTATGCCAAATTGCTGTTGTGGCCATTGAAGAGTGGTGCTGGCACGCTCACGAGGCATCCTGAGCAGGTGCTTGGTATGACGACCTGGAAAAAATCATTTGGCTTCTTCAAAAAGTGTTGTGATCTGCCCAGCTAAGAGAGAGAGTCACCAAGTTCTTACAGCTTCATTGTTGCGAGCTGATCTCATGGTTGCTATAAACTTAGCAAGATACTCGTCCAGACCAAGCTTCAACGCTTTCATCAGGCCTGTGGTGTCAGCATTGAGGCAATACTTGACTTGGAGCCCTCAAAGAAGAGTGCCCACAAATGTGTCTGGTACAACAATGTCGTTCACTGTGGCCACATGACCATCAAGAACGTCTGCACGACGTGAAAATGCTTGTCGACATGGACAATTGCTAGGGTCTGAAGGAGGCATATTGCTTGTTATATCGAGTACCACTTCTGTAAAATTATAGAACCGCACACGAATAGGTGACACCATCTTGTCACAGCTACGTATCTCCTTGGCAAGAGCAGGCCGTGTATGTAATTCAACGACCTCCGGTAGCCGAAGGACGCCCCGCGATTGTGGTCCGAGCAACCTGATGCATGCACACAGCTTCGATGAAATTTAAGAGTGGATCCGTACCGTGTGAAGGACGGAAATACGATTGGCGTGAATATTGCAGACCTTGGATCATGCCCCTCCAGTTCACAATGTTCGGTGTGAGCTCCGAGTTCGAGACATTTGTTTGCAGCCATTGCAGCAAGCAAGAGCGCCAGGCTGAGGTGGCTTCAGAGAGCGTACGGAATACTGATTGCCAGTCTGTATTAGCCGCTTGAGTAAGCATGTGACGTACGGCTGAGCACACAGCACAGAATGGACCTGGGGCAGTGGCAATCGTGAAGGGTCTGTCACCAAGACTTTGTGCTTCGAGGCGAATCGTGGACGGGGGGAGGATTTCGACTGCCTCTCGAACGATTCCATCAAATTGAACGACGAGGAGTAGCCACAAGGTTAAACAGTTCATGAATGATGGAACCGTCAATATCCACATAGAGATGAGGTCTCTACACTCGAGGGGCGAGACAACAAAATGAAATGGAAGTTGCATAGCCATGGAGTGATAGAGCATGTGTGTATGTGCGCACGCGCACGTTTTGGTGTGTGCGAGTGTGGGTGTGCACAGGCGGCGATCAGGAAGACAGATGCGACCGAAACAATGCCCACACATGTCATCCCACCGGCAGACAATGTCAACAGATGAAAGCTGGCAGGGGACGACAAACGACCATTAACGCCATTATCAACCACCCACAGAAAAGAAGGCCCACATCTCGCATAGGTCCCGATTAAAAAGAAAAGAAAAATGGCCCTTGTTCAGAAAGAAGACTGTGACAGCAGAACAAACAAAGAATAAAAAAGGGCAGCAAAAAGGTAGGAGGCCATTGAATGTTAGTCCAAATGCCACATCACACCTTCATGGTTTGAGCAGGCGATGAACATTCGCCATTGCCGCACGACAATCCGGCAGGCATTACCACCAGCTGTGATAACTTCCAAATGGTATGCAGTCGGTGTACCCGCACGTGATGTATGTAGCAAATTCTACTATACGTAGTGATCCTGTGCTGAAGCTGCAAACAGGTGACTCATGTGCTGCCTTGTGGGTCATCCATGACACCCCTTTTCACCCTTTGCTCCACTTCCAGAATCATCTTCCGCATTTCCATCGTTCAAGATATTGACCTAAAAACTTTTCATGTCCTCGACAACTCAGTTCCTCCTCTCCTCATCTTGCGTACAAAAAAGGTGGAAATCAGCTCAAACGTCTGGCTAATCATTTACATATACACGTGCAGTTACTCCTCAAAAAATTAGCATTTCATCCGTTTTCCTTTCGAAAACCCGTGCCGAAGTGCTAGAGGGGGGGTGATATGAGCATCCTCCTCTTGCAGGCCTGCTGCGGGCAGCTCCAGTCTATATAGGTGGGTGAGGAGCAGCGCCTGCTCGGACCCGGGTCCAGCATCCCATCATATCACCATTAGCATTTTCGTCTCCACACACCAATGTTCCAGAAACAAAAAGCACACCCGCAATCCACAAAAGGTCAAACGCAACCAGCACATGTCGATCAATAGTGATTGCGGGTGTTTTTTGTTTCTGAAACACAACAGTCCTGGAAAGGCCATATCAGCCGCTCCCAATTAAAATAGGAACAAACCAGTTTCCAAACCCACCTACAAGAGCAGGCATTACCATAAAAAGTAGGTAATGCCGCCAACCACCATAACACGCGATTGACGGACAATGAGCCTCCTCCCATCTAAGTTTCTTTCCTTCTTTTACCCTGATGTCTATTGATTGTCCTCTGTTTTTAGATACTTCGCCCTGCAATTCTCGGCTAACCGAACAGGCTCGATCGACTGTGCACCTTCCATTTCAATTCGGTACTCGTCATCAGCACAGTTGCTTCGTCCAACAAGAAATCACACGAAACACTTCTTTCGCACGGGAGACATCCCATCATAATAACAACTTTTTGAAGTTTTTGTGCCCTCTATTGAGCTCTTCAGATTGGGAAGGAGTTGCCCACCGCTTGGTATTCTCATGGAAACACAAATGCATTCTCCCTGCGCTTATTAGCGAGGGGGAGGGGATCCGTTTAAAGCTCTACCACCAAAGCGGGAGCCTCAGTAGGTTGATAACCGACTGCTGAAGCCATCCTACCTAATAAAGCAGAAACTTCTGATCAGAAGTCTACAAGCAAAAGTCTACAAGCAAAGCCACCCAAGCACCTTGCCAATAACATCGAGAGCAGTTACATATCAGTCAACCGGCGACAGATACCGAAACAGACGCGATGAAATATACCCATTACCACAACAAAAGAAACAATAAAAGAAACAAAAAAAAAAAAAAACAAGCAAAAACAATCATGTCAAGATCAAAAGAGAAATGCGCAAGAATGCAGACAAGGCGGAGGAGATCCGCGACAATTTCGTTCACAAAGTGCTCAGGGGGCAGGTAGGATTCACTCGCTGGAAGACTGACTGGGTTCATCCGGTTGAAATGGAAGCAAGAACGGCTGGATGCTGCCGTAGCAGTACACGACCAGGACGAGGCCTCAGTTCACAGCACAGCCTTAGCTGAGAGGTCATCCTAGCAACAGGATAGCGCAGGGGAGACGAGGGATGTTGGACGTGGTTTCCAGCACAGCAATAGGACACAGTGACACTGGACCCTATTTCCAGCTGAGGGACAGGGGGCAGGGCAGTCTATGGGACTGAGAGGTCTAGGGTCAAGCGCTCACTGCCAGCGGCGGAGCAGCGTTGTCTCAGGGGCCTTCAGCCATAATGAAAGGAAGGATGATGTGTGGCGTTGATGTACGATACGCTGGACCTGGTTTTCAGCACATATAAGGAGAAAAAAAATAAAAAAATAAAACAAATCACCATGATGTTTGCAAAGGCAACTGCCTCCAAACCAAACACACCTTATCTAATGAAAAACTCCTGAGTTATGTTCACCGCCTACTGTTGCCGGCTACTGTTTGCTTGCATACACCTGGCAAACGGTGCTCCTCAGAGTCCCGACAAGCTTCCTGCCAAAGCAACACGCCTCTCCATCGGAGTCTCAGGTGATTTTCTCAACATAAAACTTTTGAGTCGCATGTGATCTCTGACATAGAAACTTCAGTCTTCAGTCTCCTGTGATCTTCGACATTAAAAAAAAAAAAAAAAAAAAAAAAAAAAAAAATCTCCTGTAATCTTTAACATTAAAAAAAAAAAACTTCAGTCTCCTGTCATCTTTAACATTAAAAAAAAAAACTTCAGTCTCCTGTCATCTTCAACATCAAAAAGAAAAAAACACACCTCTGTCTCATGTGACCTTTAACATAAAACTCTGTGCCTTGGACTACGAATCTACGATATAATTCTGTCAATCCTCACTATCAAAAATAGTATTAATCCTTCTAATCATATTTGACAAAGTTCACACATCTCCTACTCACCTTCCCCACCACCTTCTTCCTCTAACCACCCTTTCTTTGAACCTGTGTTTGCGCCTCTTCCCCCCTTCCCCCCCTCCCCTGCTTCCCCATCGATCTTCCCTCGTTTGTTTCTGATCCCCGCCCCCCTCACTCATTCCTTTCTGCCTTTCTATGATTCACTTGGCCATACATTCACAAACTCCTCGGTACCTCATCATATGCCTCGCTGAAAAAAGGACAGGCAAATCCTTCCACCCTCTGCCTACATGCCGCTCACACCTTTTCCTTCACACCTCCCAGAGGTGGCTTCAGTGAGCCTTGTCACCCACTACCATGAGAGCAATCTTGCATATCAACCCGAGGTCGCTCTTACCCTGTGACCTCTGTTTCCAGATAAAAGTGAACAGAAGCCAAACTACAATAATTTCGCAAATGGCCAACGACAATCACTCCCTCCAGCTCTAATACTTCAGCACAACTGCAATCACACACTCCGAATCCCTACACTTTCGTCACACCAATGATTCACATAGCAAATTAACGACGGTACAACACATTATGCACACACCAACAATTAATTTTCACCTAAAAAAAAAGAAAGAAAGAAAAAAAAAATTGGGCTGCGGCTGCGGCTGCGGCTGCGGCTGCAACCAACCGGGGGCTTTAGGTTTCACACATTCTAACTCGAAAAAAAAAAAAAAAAAAACACTGTTCCATACATGGAAAGAGAAACTGTACACACAGATGGATTCCCCAACCATTGATATATAGAATCTATTTATAGATCAATACTCAACCTGTGCAGTTCACCATTAGCACCTCGTGAACCCATCGGTGTTCGCCACTGCCACACATCACAACACACAAATGCTCCTGTCAAATCTTGAATGTTGTCGCTTGCCATATAACCTCCATCACCAAACATTTCCGCCACTGCTGACCTTGGCCTTCGTTCTTGTTCGACTTGTCACACTCCCGACCGATCCTTCCACAAGTCCTTCCAGTGTAGCTCCCGCCAGCCGAATACACAAGGGCCAAACACTCTGGTTCGGCGAGCAACTCGAGTACCGCTACCTCCTTCAAATCCAATGCCTTCCTCACAGACTTACTCTTCTTGAAGACCCCTTCTGGCAACCCGCCTCGTCATTTCAATCAACGAACTGTTGAGCGATTCGTTCCCCGCCATCCGGAAGTGGACACTCTGCCTTGCCCTTCATCTCAAGGCCCCATCCCACTGCTGCCACCTCCAAACTCGTCGGAACCCTGATCACTTCGTACCTCGCTCTCCACCCGTTCTTCGTTCAGTTCGTCGCGGACAACCAACCATTGCCGCGAGCGACATGCTCACACTGCTCGCTGACGGACACTTGGGATGTATCTGTTGTCAGCTATACATCCAGGGAAAGTCGTAGTGCTCTCGGGTATCGACATAAAAAAACATTTGACTTGATCCCACAAGGACGCGGACCTCGGACGTCAACGACCACCGCCAGTACCACAACAGTCAGGTCATTTGACATTTAACTGCACTGCATGGAACCCCCTGCAGTGATGGTTGAAGAAGAAGAAGTTGGTCTATCACACACTGTACATTACGAGGCAGAATAATAGATTCCATGCCCTCGGGAAACGCACCTCCCACCACCATCACCAATGCCCCGGTAGTAGCAGTAGATTGTCACAGAGTTCCGCTCAAATGCACACTGCTACAACAAACCTGCAAAGATCATATGTACATTGGGAAGCACTCCAAGGAAGACAACTTTCTAGTCCTATGACAAAGATGCTCAACCTGAAGGAAAGAACGAGTAACCCGTGAATACGCATGCCCCCACCATTCCCCCATCACCTAAGCCACCCGATTCTCCCTACAGCACAGCGCCCCTTTCTCATCAATCTTACTATGCACACTCAATTGATGTCAAACCACACAATTATGAAAGGGTTCCATGTCTCTTCAGAACCTACATCCACCAAAATCCATGCAATGATTAAACTAACCACCCATCTGGGGTGTTATCCTCTAACATCCGTGCAATTATAAAACTAACCACCACCAATCAAGGGGCATGATGTCTGCATCATGCCCAAAGAGGGCATTTAGAAAAAGCCCCATACTTTTAGTCAACACATATCTACACCATAGATGAAAACACAGAGCGCGCACACATGCATGCACACGCCAGCGATAGAGAGAGAGCGAGAGAGAGAGCGAGAGAGCGAGAGAGAGAGAGAGAGAGCATGCGGACATGCATGCACACATGCCAGCAAGAGAGAGAGAGAGAGAGAGAGAGA
>BFEA01000943.1:143288-171159 GCA_003427395.1 Chara braunii | reverse complement strand
GATTGGTGGGGGATGGGTCGCCCCCCCCCCCCCCCCCCCCCCCCCCCCCCAAACAACAAAACCATTTCGCTGTACCCCTTCCGCGTTACGAAGCATACCGAACACCCCTTTTTCCAAAAAATTGGCGTTTGAGGTTACAGCATTCAATTACTCATTTCCATTGAGAGCCGTTTTTTTTTCGGTGATTTCTTCTTCTGTGATGGCAAAGGCATGACGTCATTCATACCGGCCCCTACCTGTCTCTCGAGGAGTACTTGGCCATTTCCTTTTCCTTTCCTGAATGATTGTTTGCACGCTCCCTCAGGAGCTCAAACCCGTCCACCGCCCTCCCCCACGACCATCAGCCGTCAGTGCCATGCACACGGCCAGCCATATTACATCGACGCATATATATACATGCCCCCTCCCCCCCCCCCCCCCCCCCCCCCCCCTTTTACGTACCAAGGAAGCGAAAACACACCTTCACGATCAAGCTCGACCGAAGTAGGGCACATGGACGACTGATAAACAACAGAGTACTGTCATTGCCGGCAAAATAGACCCAACAAATAGGCATGGATGTGTGCTGAAGGCAGGAACTTACAATCACATGTCGTCAGTATCCAACCGTTCCATTGTGAAAAATACAGAATTACCCACAGATACACATCGCCATCCTCTGGACGGTGTCGCCAGTTAAAGTGGCAAGACCGGTCAAAAAGGAGGAATGCAAAAGGCGTAGGAGCAGGTCACACACTGACTTCAACAAGGCGAAAAGGAGTAGTCCGGTATAGCTTATACCGCGAGCATAACAACAGGAGAGCATAACAAAAGGGGAGCACAGCAAAGGGGGGACGGGGGATATAAGACCGGGAGACATAGCATCCAGAGCATCCAGATTCAGGAGGCGGTGAGCGTGAGGCACACAATAAACAACAGGGAGACAGAAAAACCAAGGAGCGAGGTCATTCGTGTTAATGCCTGGAGTCCGCAATTGCTATTCAGCTCATAACATCAAGCAACGACCCCCAAGGCTACGGTAAATTTCTGTTCTTGCCGCAAAACACAGCGTCAAAGGCAGAATTGAGCAACGGTAATTAAGTAATTAGCCCAGACGGGCTTTTCCTCGCACTTTGATTGGCTGCATGCATTTATATTTCACTGCCACGGTATTTCTCCCCATTATGTACTCGTTTCCTTCATCAATTCACTTATATCTTCCATTACTTCGTCTCTCCTTGTCGTTTTCCGGAGACTGCTCGCTCAGTTTCTCGTCTAACAAGTAGTTTTTATTTTCATTATTTCTCTCTTTTGCTGCTGCTTCTCGGCCTTACAGAAGCACGACCCAAGCGTAACGTTAGTTTTGCTGATGTCCAAGCATTCAATCTCGGAAGACCGACCCATGTTGTACCTCCCCCCATGTTGTACCTCCCTCCCCCTTCGCTCCACCAACTCCCACACTTTTGTCAACCTTCCGCTCATATAAACCATACACCATGATTTTTCTTATACAACGAGCAATGCGGTCTTTATACTCCGCCTAAAGGCATACTCACACTAGGACTTTTTTCTCCTAAGCTCTGGACGTGATTGTGGTCAGATGCATCGCGCCATCGCCGTGATTCCAGTCAGATTCATTTTCAGAAACGTAACGTGCTAGTGTGAGTATGCCCTAAAAGTCAAGACCATGATTTTCTTATACAACAAAAACAAACAAGGTGGCATTTGAACTCAGCCTAAATCCAGACAAAGATGAAACACATTCGTCCCATACCTTCACCGTCGGAGCACCAGCCGTTCTGTCCTGGCCATCGTGCCGTTGGCTCTTCTTCTCCTCTCCTTTGAGGTCGTCGTCCGTAAAATTCCGTTCCTCTCCTCGCCCTTCGTCAGCTCCCTCCACCGTTCCCAATGCTTGCGACTTCACCGCCTCAACCTCACGGGGGGTGCTCATGCTGCTCTCCTTGTCTGCGTCCAGTATGACAACGGAGGCGGAGCCGTCTTCAGATCCCCGAATGGATGGAAGCTTGATAGAGCTACAGGAAATCGTTAGCCCGGACATGAAACCAGCAACCTCTTTGTCCCTGTCACAGTTCTCCTGTTCTGCGTCCACGCTACATGAAGCCGCAGAATAAGAAGAATCTCTCACCCCCTGCGCCCGGTGCATCGCGGCAGCTGCAGCACCATCCACTCCTCCCATCTCTAACGAAACATCGCTCACGAACGACCGCGTGACCGTCCAATCAATACGAAATGGGGGGGAACTTCGCGCGCCAAGCGAGCTGCTACTTCCCCCACTCAGCCCCCATCCATAATACCGATCCACTTCCCCGCCTTCCACTTCCACATACTTGGGTGTTCTGAGCTCTTCCTGTTCCGACGTGGGAGGAGAAGGCCCAACCGAAGCGAGCTTTGCACCTTGGCCGCCTTCCTCTTCCCCTCCCACGGCCGACAACCGCGTATCGACGGCTATATGCGCAGCAGAAGATTCGACGTCAGTCGGTGGGGAGTCATTTGAACCATCCACCTTGGCACGCTCACTGCCGCTACGTCTCGCAGCAGCGAGAGAGATGGGAATCATCGCTGCCCTACTCTCACCCAGCGCGTCAGTCATGTTCTGTCCACATCCCGTGCAGACCGGTGACCTCACCTCGTTTTCCCCTACGCTCAGATCCTTCTCGTCTGAGGTGATGAGCCCTTCTGCTACGTCATCCGGCGGCGCATGCGTGCCTTGAGACGAGACACTGACAGAATGCAGGTCCACCAAGGAGGTTTCCCTCGACGTAACATAGGCCGTAATATATGCCGAAAAGCTTCCCTCACCCTCCGATCCAATCGCAGCGCGATCTTCACCATCCCCGCCAACCCTCGTCTCCTCGGTCCGACCCCCTCGAAACGACTCCTGCTGCCACTCGATAGGGCGCTCCTGTTGAGGCACGCAAGCGGCGGCGGCGGCGGCGGCAGAGACAAAGTCCACGGTCACATCGTCTCCGCTTCCCGCCCAACCACGCCCTTCTCCAGGAACAATTTCATCGCCCGCGTGCTCTCCGACGATACCCGCTTCAATGTCATACGCTTCCGCGCGCTCCCCGGCAACCTCCGCTCGCTCAAACCACCCTGCGTCCACAAGCGCTCTCGGGCCCGAAGCTCCCGCTCGTACACCGCCGCCTCCCGCCCCTCCTGCCATACCGAGCTGGCATGTATGTACGCCGTGCGGAGTCCCGTGAGAAACAGGTCCTTGAGGCAAGTGGAACCCTGAGGCGTGCGTCAGACGCTGACCCGGACCCGCCACCCCCGGAGACGATGTCGAACTGCTCCCGCTGCCATCGGCGCCCTCTCCCAGGGCTGTCAAATCACCGAGGCTACCCCTGCCCGCTCTGCTGATGAACGCGCCCCATGAACTGTTACTTGCGGGAACATCGCCAAGGGCTCCGCCGCCACCGCCATGCCCATGATAACCGCCTGTTACTTCGCCCCCCCCTGCCCCATAATAGCCCCCCCCCCCGCGAGCCCCACTAACGCCTTCCGAAGGAGAATGAACTCCACGAGTCTGGTGTGCGAGAGAGTTCTCGTCTTCGCTCCCTCCCCCTACCCCTCTGTGATTGCCAGTCAAGTAATCGGGAACCGCCAAGAATGCTTCTCTGTCCTCCGGGAGTCGGAGAGGCCGAAAGCTGGACGGAGAACGTTCCGGCAGTCGATTGCGTACCTCCTCCCTCTCTCTTCTGTCAGCATCATCTCCGGGCCAAACATCCATCATCTCCCCGGCGAGTCCCCCTCCATTCCCTTCCGGTCTGACCGCGCCCCCACCGCCTCCCGTTCCCATCCCGATCCCAACGGGCGCGCAATGTTCCCTCGTCGCCACGGCAACCCCGCCTAGCACCGTTGGTGCCGCCCCGTGATCTCCCACTGTATGTTCAAATCGACGGTCCGGGTACCGGTGCATGGGCGACCCGAACTCCACCCGTGCGCGCGGTGGGGCGCCATATCCCCCCCCTTGCTGCTGCTGTTTCTGAAGATGGTGTTGATGAAAATATGACGGGCCAACGGGACCCCCGCCAAACGCTAACGAAATATCATCCCCGACACCGCCGCCGCCGCCTGTGTAGGCGTGAGCGCGAAGATCCTGGTGATCCGAATGAACCAAACCACGCTCCGGTGCTCGATGGGTCCCCCCTAGCTTCTGCTGATGGTGCAAGCCCCCCACATGGTGATGTCGAACCCCAAGTAAATTCCCGTGGAAGTCCTCAGCCCCTCGCTGATGAGTGGAGTAGTCACGAGGCGGGGAAGCTGGCGAATACCCGTGCTGCAGCTGCGGCTGCTGCGGCTGCTGCGGCTGCTTCGGCTGCTGTTGCTGCTGTTGCTGCCTACTCCCCCGGAATGCTGCTGCGCCATCCCCATACCCAAGCGTTGGCCCTCCCGGCCCCGTGTGCTGCTGTTGCTGCTGCAGAATGCGTCCACGTGTCAATTGAGTGGACAGGTCATCGTACAACGTGCGCGGGTGTGGCTCGTGTTGTGGAGGCGAGCCGCGAAATGCTGAATGGTGCTGCTGTTGCTGCGGAGGCACAACCTGGCGAATTGGAAACCGTGGGGATGATGGATTCGACGACGCGACCTCGTGGCCCCCTCCACCACCTCCCTGATGTTCTACGCGATACCCAAGCTTTGATGAGAAACTATGGTGTGGTTGAGGACCATACTGGCCCTGGATTAGGTGAGCGTACGGAGATTGCTGTTGCGGCGTTTGTGGCTGCTGCTGCTGCTGCTGCTGCTGCTCTGCTCGAGATGGAATCGGCTGTTGCTCTGCGTACGTTTCCATGACACGCTGGAAAGTCGGCTGCTGCTGCTCATGATGATGATAAAGATGAGGATGATTGGACCTTGAGAAGGGATCCGGTGGTTTGCCGCCTTCAGGTGGGCTGTGGACCGACATTGCTCCGCCGATTCTGCCGCGCGCCATTCCCCCGTCAGCTGCGCCTGCCCCTGCTCCAGAAACTTCCGTCTGATTCTGCTGCTGCTGCTGCTGCTGCAAGTCTCTACCTCCTCTCCACGTGTACGCGGACTCCTGCCGCGGCCATTCCCCCCCACCACCTGCTCCTCCCTCCCGCAGCTGGGATTGAGAAGGAAAGACCAACCCCTCTGTCCCCGCACGCCATCTAGCTTCAAGAGTATTCAAATTCGAGTCCGACAAACCCCTCCCCATGCGCCTCAACACCTGCTGCCTGCCCTGCGATGCACTGGGTTCCTGAGGCATTTCAACCCCCGTTTTGCCAGTCCGCGGGGACGCAGGTGGGGGAACAGCCATTCCACCATCTCCACCTCCAAATGTCCGATCGCCAGGGGAGCCGCGGGCATCCATCGTCGGGGCGAGAGGGGGCATCACGCCGTAAGGAGATTGCCCGCTCTCTTCTTGTTTATCCTGATCTATGGAAGCAGACAATTCCTCCACCGTCGGCGGTTGCCCAACGACGACTATCGGCCTGTTCACATCGGGGTTGACGTCAACTCGGCCGGCGCTGTCATGCTTATCGGCACCGTACTTCTCTGCCTGCGCACTCCCCGCCGCCCCACCAACCCCCACCCCACCCGCCCCCTCCTCGTGCCCCTGCACCCCGTTCTTGCCTCCTGCGATGCTTGCACTCGGAGAGCCCGCGTGCACAGGGCCCGGCTGCTGCTGCTGCTGCTGCTGCTGCTGCCCTGGCCTCGGCGGAGGCGTCACGCGCGAGTTGTATGACTGCGTCGAGGCTGCATGCTGCGGGGCGGGAGGGGATGGAGAAGGGGGTCCCGTCAGCAATAGGTACGGGGTCTTCTTGAAGTGATCGAAATTCAGTTCAGAAGCGTTATTCGTGGGTTTGGACGGCGGAGGCTGATGCCCCCTGCTGTTGTGATGAGCCAATTGCTGCGGCTCCTGCTGCGGCTCCTGCTGCGGCTCCTGCTGCTGATGATGATGATGCTGCAAAATGGCATGAACGGCGGGGTGATGCTGCTGCTGCTGCTGCTGATGATGATGATGATAGAGAGGCGTCCCCGGCACCAGAGGCGGGGTAGTATGATGATAAGGTTGATGCTGGTGATGATATTGCCCTCCTCCCCCGGGGCCTCCCACTTGCGACGGCTGATTGGAAGCAACGCCCAAGCTGGTAGACGTCTCTCCACCGCTACCTCCCGCCCCGATACCGACATTCAAAAGAGAATCGCTCAGAGACGGTCGCCCACGAGGCGAACCTACATAACCCGTACCCGCCGTATTAACCTGCTGCTGTTGTTTTCTGTAATGTTGATGATGGTGTTTCGGTCCGGGGCCGCAATCCGCCATTTGCCCTTCGGCACCCACACTGTAAGTATGTTGATCCACCCCCCCTCCAGAACCCCCTCCTCCGTATGGATAAGGAGGGGATGGGCCATGAGAATTGTTCGGCCCCGGCACCGCCCCACCCGCCGGAGATGGACGACGAGCCGGAGAATGTGCTCCGCGGTGCCTACCTATCGACAGCGGCGGCGCAGGTAATGGCATCAACTCCCATTCCGACGCAGGGAAGAGGAACACTTTCAGCCTGGCGGCTGTCCGCTCCGATCGTACTTCAGCGTCGTACTCCTCCATCATATTGACCAGGTCTTCCTCGCAGGAAACCGTCACGAGAGTATCCAGACCCTCGTTGGACAATTGATACTTGAGGATCAGCGGCTGGCCGTAGAAGTCGGTGAGCTTCTTCATCAGCTCCCCATAGGACACGTCACGATTGACGGTCTGGATCCGCGTGTCGCCCCCGACGTACGTAAGGCGATTATCTTTGCTCGACGGGCAAATCTGCCCGCCGAAGCGACACATCAGCTTGACCTTCTGTAGCAGCTGCCCCATTTCGTCGACGGGGAGACTCGACGACCTCCTGTGGCGCGCAGTAGCCGCCGCTATCGTCGAAGTAGATGACGCTGAAGGGGATTCGCAGTGGACGCCTCCCGCTCCCCCGCCGTCATCGCGGGAAAACCCACCGCCCTCGCACACGTTCCCGCCCCCCCCTCCTTCCCGCCCGATCTCCCTTCCCGCGCGCCCATGCGTCAGCCGGTGGAAGTACTCAGACGGCAGACCTGCTCCTAGCCCCGCCGGGCCGGACTCCTCATCCCCCAGCACATTCCGCACCAGCCGCCCGCAGAACGCCGCGTTTGCCCCAGACTCGGCGCGAAGCATCTCCTCCATACCAAGATCGACCGCAGGACGGTGGAGATCCAATCCTCTCCCGCAATATCCCTCCTGACTTCTCAGAAACACAAAAGAAACAAAACTTGACAGGGGTTTATACTCCGAGCGGTTCTTCGTGCCGCTGATGATAACACCGTCGCCTTCACCCCCGCGCTGGCTGCTGCTCCTGATGATGATGATGATGATGATGATGACGATGATGATGACGACGATGTTTCTGCCCCTCCGTCGCCCTTCACCTATCCTCTCCCACACTGCAATGTCTGGCTTATTTCATTGATCCTATACACTGCCTCCGCTTCGGTGATCAGCAATCCAAATGGAATAACCCAACTCAACGAAGAACTAAAAACAGCACAATCTTCGTCAGCGCAGTCAGAGTACCACCATGGAATCGGTTGGCGGGGCCGGGACCACCTTCCGTGTGATAAGTGGACACTTTTCAGCCCTTCTTCCCCTGGCCACGACCACTATACCATACGCGCAACACCCTTTTTTTCCGTTCAAAAAAATTCGTGGCCGGTGGTCCGTCGTCCGCCAGTGATGGCGGTTAGGGTTTGGGGACTCTGTTTGCACCGCACAAACTACGGCGGTCCTCGGATACAGCCTCACGCGATCCCTGGGCCGCGTAATCCCGGCCGCAGGAGCAGATGGTGCTCTGTGGGCCCGGAGGTGACCATGTTCGGGCGGCCCGCTCCGTTATGCGCCCATACACGGGTAGTCCTGGACTCTAATAAGATCCAGTCATGGACGCGCTGGCCACAGGTGAGTCCTCCAGCGCTGCCTGGACTCCGAGATGCGCGCGAGCTACAGCCACAGGCAAGTCCTCAACGCTGCTACTACCGGTAGGACTCCAAGATCCCCTGCCCCGGAGCTAGGTCCCACTTACACGAATTAAGCGATAGTGACCGTAGATAGCATAGCAAAGATCAACGGCCAGAATCTCTTAATCCATCCGTGCAAGTGGGACCTTGCCCCCGGGCGTTGCCCAAGTGCAGTTGCCATTGCCAGTGTGTGGCACCCTCTTCGAGCCTCGCCACAAGGCGTCGTGCCACGAAAAACGAAACGCAGAATCCGCACGCCCAGACGATGTTCTAAACCCACAACAAAAATTAGTCTTTTGCCATCTTGCCACACGGCCGTAGCGGCCCCGCCCAGACGAAGCCCTAAACCCACAACAAATTCGTCTTTTGCCATTTTGCCACACGGCCGTAGCGGCCCCGCCCAGACGAACCGGGCCAAACCTTGGAAAAGGTCGAATGCTCGCGGATCTCTTCTTTTTTTTTTTATCTCGAATTGTGAAAGATGGGAAATTCCACAGGCATGCGCTCCGTTGGAATTCGAGAGTGCTGAGAAACTCCAATCTCAAATTAGCCGAATCCTAGAGTGGTGAGTCGAGGCCCTTTCTGTGGCATGAAGGTTTGCTGTACTAGGATAGATTCCACTCTGTCGAGATGGTCACAGGGACTTGACCAATTTAGTCCCTCTCCCTCTCACGAACGAACCTACACGGAGCACTTCTGCCTGACAGCTCACGAAGATGCAGTCCCTCTCCCTCTCACGAACCTACACCTCGTGCTTTCCACTCAGCGATTGCGTTTCCACCCCTGAAGTCCCCTTTTAACTCCGGAATTCGCGAGACTTTTGTTTGTTTTGTTTTTGCTTTCCACTCAGCAATTGCGTTCCACTCTTGAAGTCCCCTTTTCACTCAGGAATTCGCGAGACTTTTCTTTTTTTTTCTTTTTTTCCAGGATCGATGAAATAAGCCAGACATTGCACTCAGGAATTGTACACCTGGAACAGCGGCCTAGCTCAGTTGGCAAGGCACGCAAGTGGCATTCAGGAGGTCTTGGGTTCAATCCCTGGCCTCATGTACCTTCCTGGGCATGCTTGGCACCCGCCACCTAAAGAGAGCCTGTTGGTCCCCCCAATTGACATTAAAAAGCAGCCTCTGCTGATGTTCATAGGGGGAGGGGTAATCGGGGAGGCACAGCGACTGGCCACTCCGATGATGCTCGGTCCCTCTGCTACTGGCTGTCCCCTGGCCGGTGTCCCCCATTGGTGGTTCCCTGAAGGCAACAAGGCCACCCTGGGCTGAAAGGCCACCCATTAGACACAAGATTGAATTTACCTGGGCTGGTTAGTCCGATGATAATACCTCAAGGCCATCGGAATTGTACACCCACGAATTGTTGAAATCCAGACCCAAGTTCGGGCCATGCTAGAAGTAGATAAGCAGGGCACTATGATTGCTGGGACCTTGTACTAAGCTTGGACGTGGTCGTTGCGAAACCCATTGGGGTCGTACTGCTGTTACAGTCAGATAAGTTAGGATAGTTCGTGTGTGCGTGTGCCTTTAGGCTGGGTGCGAGGAAAGGCTACCCGAGCAGGCTTTTCCTTTTTGTAGCCCCAGAGATGGATGCAGACCGCGAAGTGGCTCTGATCCACTCAAAAGGGTAGGAGAGCAGTGTGCATTAGTGTGGGTTGGGAACTAGAAAGGGCCAAGCGGGCCCTTCAACGTTTTTTTATGTTGTTGTTTGTTGTCCTCGGCTCAACGCATGCAAGGAAGTAGCGGACTGCACTGAGGGCTGCGTTGATGAGGAAGAAGGGGAGCAAGGAGTTGACGAAGACGAAGGGGGAGAGGGAAAAGAGCAAAGAAGAGAGAGAAGAGAAAGGGAGAGGAATGTGTACCTGGTTGGCCGAGATGGCAGTGCGGGATGGACCTAGTGTTGAGTTATTGTGCCAAGTTGCACGCGAACTTGGTACGAACGGGGAATGTATCTAGCCACATTTCAGCGAGAGATCCATCCTCCTTCAGCGTTGTCGGTGAGTACCGGAGCGTGGCATTCCCCGCCACGTTGCTCTTTAATTGTGGTGCCTGTCAGCATAGTTCTACTCGTCTCCGTGACCTTCATAAATGCGGAAATGTCCATAATACTCGTCGGTGCTTTCGTCATCATGGTAGTCGTTTTATTCGCCTACGGTCTTTTTCATCTTCCCGTCGCTGAGATCTCCCTCTGCGTCAGGATCGTGTTTGTCGCCAGCTTGATGGTGGTGCACAAATCAGTGCTTGTCAGTATCCTGATGCTCCTCATCATGGTGGTGGGGATCTCGACGGTGCTCGCCCCTACGCATGCTACTATGATGAGCACAATACCTGTCTTGGTAGTGCTTATGACCTCATTCATCATGCCTATTCTCGTTGAGGTCATGCTCTTCGTCGGTCTGTCATCACTCTCCGTTTTAGCCAAGGTGTTATCATGTGTGCAAAGGTGGAAGGTGGGTAATCCACAATCTAGTTGAAGATTCACTCCTAACTTGCGCATGAGGTGGTCGTGCGGTGCTCCCAAAATATCGTGCTAATCGAGATCACGTTGCTCTTTGATTTCATCGTCTGCGTCAGGTCGTAGCTCTCATCCTCGCCATTCAGTTTCACGGAGGCCACTACTTACTGCATTTCTTTTCTAAGTTTCTTCGGTCAAATATGACCTTCGTTGCAACCAGATACATACCATTAAAAAAAGACAGTAGTTGGAAAGAGAATTGAGGAGAGGGAAAAGAGGGAAAAGAACAAAAGAGGAGAAAAAAATGAGGCATGCCCATTTTGAGCATGGCCTATTGATTCTCTAGCAGACTCGTATGATTTCCAGTACGAATACAAATTGTGTGAGCATGGACTATCAATTCTTTAGCGGGATCAAACTCAAACTCAAAAGAGCAATGCCCCGACGTCCTTCCTTTTGTCACTTTCTGGGGTTGAGCCTAACACTTATGAGAACCCACTTGGTATGGGTTTGGGTCATAGCCTCATAAACTAACCTCGAGGTTGGGCCTAACAGGTAGTTTCAGAGGTTCGAATCCAGTTTTGACCTAGGACCGACATATTGTTGCAGTCGCGACCTCCTCTCAGAGATAGGCGAAAACCACACAGACTGTTTTTTTTTTTCAGGATGCGGCAAGGCCAGAAGTCTTCCTGGTATGTTTCCTAAGGTCGAAATAATAACTGCTACGACATACAAACTATGTGAGCATCGATAGGTCATACTCAGGGATAGGTGAAACCCCCAAAAGAGCTACGACATACAAATTGTGTTAGTATGGCCTATCGATTCCCTAGTGAGCTCAAACTCAAGCTAAAAAAAACAATACCTCGGCCTCCTTCCTTTTGTCACTTTCAGGGGTCGGGCCTAACACTTTTGAGAACCCATTTGGTCTGGGTCTGGGTCCTGGCCTTAAAAACTAACTCGGAGGTCGGGCCTAGCAGTTAGTTTCAAAGGTTGGAATCCAACCTTGCTCATAACTGTTTGGCCCCATCCTTCACCTAGGACCGATATATTGTTGCAGGCGTAACCTTCCTTCAGGGATGTGGGAAAACCACACAGACTACCCTTTTTCTAGACGCGACAAAGCCAGAAGCCTTACAAGTATGTTTCCTAAGGTCGGAATAAAAACAGCATATGTTTTTTTATGCTAATCACATAGTATGTTTGTCGATGTATACCAACCTTGCAGCCCATAAGATCATTGGTATTGGAGGAGTCTCATGATATTAGGGTTTTTTATTTGGGGCTCCATAAAATTGACATTCCTCTCAAGGACGGGTGAATCCACCCTTGTTCCTAACTATCTGGCCCCAACCTTCACCTAGGACCGACATATTCAAGTTGTTGCAGTCGCGGCCTCCTCTTAGAGACAGGCGATAACCACACAGATTGCCCCTTTTCTGGACGCGGTAAGGCCAGAAGCCTTGTGGTTTTCACCCATCCCTAACAAAGGGAAGAAGGTCATAACTCTTTTGAGTTTGAGCTCAAATACAAATACAAAATATGTAACTGTGATCTATTAATTCTCTAGCGAGCTCGTTTTATCCTAGTTTTCATTACGAATATAAATTATGAAGATACGTACCTGATCTTGGCGGTAATCTGCATAATCAATATTTGAGTGTACTTCGGTTGTTGCTACGGTCTAGTTTTGGAACCGTTATCAGGTTGGTCTTCAGTTGGGCTGCTGCAGTCAAGGCGTGCGATACCACTGTGTAGCCAAGTGGTATTGTTGACATTGTGATCGACTAAGGAGGAACCACTATTGTCTACCGTCTGTTGTTGTTGTACTTCATGGTGAAGGTTGTGTTTTGTTGTTGCCTTGCGCATCGTTGATGAGCCTTATCGTTGCGCACTGCTGTTGTGTATCGTTGCATGCTGCTTGCATTTCATATAGAACATAGGGGATGTGCTCTATTCGAACGCAACCTTTTTCGGCTGCGTAGCAGCAATTTGGTTTGAGGTAGGGACATTGCGAGTTGGGGGAGTGATCCGACTCTACATAGGAGATACAGTTGCGACCTCGAAGGTTATCAGGGTGCAGTTACTCTTCGCATTTACCACGATTTGACCATCCTACTGCATTTTTTGCCACCATTGTGAGATTTCAAGGTCCTCTCACCTGAGTCTGAGCGCACCTCCCTTGTATCTGAGTGACTTTATGATTCTCTTTCTGTCCTTATCACTCTCAGACTTGTCTATTCGAGGTTCTTAAGGCAAATAACTTACAGGTGTAACCTTTTTTCTTTATGTGTGCTCACTATACCCTTATTAGTACATATCTCTACGATGTCTGCTATGTATGCATGCATTCCCTTATATTATATTTATCCAGGACTTAACATAGATTAAGTAAAGGAAGTGCATGCTTGAAAATGATGTATTCTACTGCTTGAAGTTATACAAAGGGGAATAAATGGAGAGAAGGTGGGAAAAAGATGGTTTTGCTTGCGTTTCATTGAGTCCACAAAAAAGTCAAACTTTGTTTCCAATATGAATTATCTGACCGCTATGTTTAGTTATGTTTTCTGAAGGACGAGGTTTTGTCTAAAAGATGAATGTTCTTGTTGCTATGTTTTTTTTTTGCTTGTTTTTTTCCCAACCAGACTCTTTTTAAAATGATTGGCCTAGTTGATGTTTCTTTATGATTTGTCTGAATCGTTTTATAAGTCGTGTAACGTTTATAAAATGATTCACATGACTGCTTGTTTATTTATGAGTGGTTTATCAATGGATTCTGAACATTGTTTATAAAATGAATGACAGACTTCCCTTCTAGCTTTATTTGTGAAAGTGAGTTGAGTAATGTTTCTAATATGATTGACTAAACTTTCTGCATGTTCTTTTATGAGGGAGATTCATGTCAAATGATTAAGTAATATTTTTAAAATGATTGGCTTAGTTTAAGGTCACGCACCTAATGTGAACCGAAAATAGTTTTTTCATATTCACTAGTTATATATATATATATATACATATGCATATATATGTATATTTACATGAATACGGCAAGTCAGACCTTGTTTCTAAGATTAATGGTCTGCCTATAATCTTATCACAATAAGAAAGTATGGAACTACGAGCTATAACCGAAGGTAACTTGGAAAGATTGAACTTTGCTTCTAAGATGAATGACCCAATTTTACGTCCACATTGAAGACAAAGTGCAGAAAATTATCTATAATTTGACCATTAAACAATTCAAACTGACTATATATTGTTTCTAAAATGAATGATTTAGTCGCGTACCAAAATAAAAGAAAAGTAGTTGTTCAACTTGTTCATGTATAACTTAAGGCATGTTAAACATTGTTTATAAACAAAAATGGTATAGCGTTATGCCTAATGCAAGTAAATATCAAAGGGCTATTTAATATGTGAAACTAACTTGGGATTTTTTGAGATATTTATTGTGGTTGTATGTTCCTGCTCTTGTTATGAGTATAGTTTGCGTTGTCTTCTGATGCGTAATTGCTTTAGATGGTCAACACGTGTTGGAGCCACATGAGTTAGTTGAATTTTTATATTTTTAAAGTTAAGTTGTTCTAATTTTATATTTGTCCTTGTATAAATTTTGGAAAGACATTTCACTAGAGGAACTCCTGACAAAATTTCTACAAATCCAAAGAGTTAGTCAAAATTTTATTTTTGTAAAAAATTCAAAATTTTTGTTAATCTTATATCCGGCTTAGTATAAATTTTGAAAGTTTATATTTTATAAGGTGAGTATTGCTGATTTTTTTACTAATTTAAAAATTTCAGCAAAGTTTGATTTTGTGATGTTAAAAGTATGTTTAAAATTCGTATTTAAGTTTGTATAAATTTTGAAAAGTCACTTTCGCAATGGAAAATGTTACCGACATAATATAAATCTTTGAAATTTTACTGATACAGAGAGTTAGATAAAATAAAACTTCAGAAAGTCGAAGTCTTATTTCATATTTCATATTTAGCTTAGTATAAATTCTAAAAATGCACTTTCTGTATGAAAAATGTTGTTATTTTATTTTAGTTTCAATGACTTATATTATTTTTTAGTAGGAAAAACTTTAGCAATTCACCCTATACAACGAAAATAATGTCGAAATTTTTCTTAATGTATGATATGAATTAAAGATGGGTTTAGACTTAGTCGTATGAAGAGTTCATGTTAAAGTGAGATGTGATATGAGGTTTTTCCTGGGTTGGACGGAAAACATGGTCCAAACGGATTATCCAGATCGAACCAGACTGCGTCTAGTGCCTAAGGATGCAACAACGTTTTCTGAATGTAGGCCGCTTTCGCCTACAAGGTGTACTCAAACTTTGAAATTTTTACAACGGTACGCCCAGTTTCGAACTAGAATAAGACCGGGACTCGTGCTCGGGGTGCGAGGTGGGTTCAGTGAAGCCTCCAAAGTTTCTAAATGACAGACTAGATATTGTACAACTATAAGGATTATCCGCAGAAGGATGTAAGAATGAAGAATCTAGGGATGTAGATCCTTATCTGCCAGTTGCAAAGTGACAAACTGGACAACGAAAAAGTGGTTAAGGGTTTTTTGCAAAATTACCTTTTCCCATAGAGCTACCCCCTGTTGAACGGTAGCCCAAGTAAGAAGTTCGAACGCCGAAAGGCGGCCCAAACCCAAGAAAGGGTTTGGTTTGGATTGTTTTTTTTCTTGTTTTAATATTTTTGAACTGCAGCGGAAGTGACCATCAAACTAAGATGTTTTTTGAAGCACAAAGTCGAGAGAATGGACAAACATGAAAATAGTATACATCAATTGGCAGTAGTCGACGCCAATCCTCAATCTGAGTGTCGTATGAGTGGAAGGGTTGAGTTCTCCTTAGTGTACCGTCGAGGGGAGAAGATGAAGAAGTTGATAGCACAATGAAAGTAATGATTATGTCATCTTCTTCGTAATATTTGTATTTCTCATATACTTAAGTACAATTTTGGATATTGGTTTGTGTTGTGCTACATGTCTTTTTCGATGACTTCGATTGAAAGTTTTCTAATTTCAACTTGATCCACATGAATCATTTTTATTTACTGTTTGAGAATAAGTTGGTTCATGATTGTCAGTTTCCAACTCAATTCTAAGTTATTCTCACGACTAAACCTAAGACCTTACTCTATGTGGATTGAATTGTATCTTTGGGTTTTATCCATACTTTCAGTAAATGACCATTTAAAAAGGATTGAGTGCTTTCTTTTGAAAGGTTTGACGAAGGCTAAGGCTTATGTGTTAATTAGCATTCCCCCCGACACAAAAAACGTCTTCCTACTGGTAGCATAGGGTGGAAAACCAGGTGAATGGAAAAAATAAAATTTGCGTTTAAAAAATAAAAATTCACCGAATCAACGCGATGATTATTTCACGGACAAAATAATTTTATTTATTTATTTTGATATTTTTCTTTCAAAGATCACGACCTAATCTACGGATGCTCAAGTTTTTAAAACTTTTAACAAATTATTCAGAGCATGAAAAATAATAAAAGTTACGGGATTTGACCCACCGGTGACGAACGGTCGCCGCCCCTCCGTAGAACTCGACCCTAACTCATAGCGCCGAGGGTTTTCGACCGTCGGCGGGAGTGCTGATTTAAAGAGGCAAGGGGTATGAGTGCAAAGAGTGGTTGAAGTTGACCCCGTGTAGTGTGTGATTTGTCGATGTTAAATCTTTGTGTGATTGCAAGTGTGTTTGTGATTTTGGAGTCAGGATTTGACTTGTCTATGATCATTTGCACATTTGGAAATAAGTCCCACTATGATTGTAAAAGTGAGTGTCGCATATTTAATAATCCCATTATGTTTATATTTTGTGTATTCGCTCGATCTCCTATGTCCATGCGCGATGATTAAGTAGATTTGCAATCAAAGAAAAAAAGATCCCCTGTGATTTTGCTTTTGATTTTCTATTTGAATGTTGAGGTCTGTGGCGACTACCAAAGTCAAACCTCTTGATATGTTCCAAGGCCTTGGAAGATGGGGCCCTTTCCCATACGTCATGGGCATTTCGTCGTCACAAAGGTTCGAAGCCCACCTACCGCTCCTCTTCATAGTGTGCAAAAAACGGTAGGACTCCAGCATCATGAGAATAACCTCTTAAGACGTGTGTCAACCGACACTTGAGTCACAGTGTCAAAAGCAACCCTCAAAATCATTAAGGATCGCATGGTTATGGCTACCACATAGTACATCATCGTTATGACCACTTGCATATTTGTGCATGGCTAATCGATATGATAAAGTATGCTTCATTGCGCTATTAATTCATAGTTTCACACGTGACGCCCGCTTATTCAGTTGTTAAAAAGTTACAGGTTGCAAGTGGAAAAACAAAATAGGTGTGTTGGTTTATTATTTATTGAATGCGTATTGCATGGTTAGATTGGTTGTCATAGTTGACCAGTGTAGAAACTCGCTTGGGAGATCAGCCCCCATAGCGTCGGTTCGTAGTTGGTTTCGATTAAGACGTTGGACCGCACGTACCCGCTATGCTACAGTGAATGAGAAACACCCTCGACTGGACGACTTTTGCAATTGCACTCGAGAAATTTCCGCATGTGGTTTGGTAGCTCGACGAAAATACGTCTACCTAGGGAGGTGACAAATCCTGCACGTAGTGGTAAGTTGTGTCTCGTGTGACCTTTATTCTGTCGTAGGGATTTGCGAGACGTACAGTTGATGAACTCGGCTGGAGTGGCAATGCTCTGCAAAAAGAAGTCTTGCAAAATTCTGCATGACACGCTGTCGGGGCAGGGTATTTGCCGGGGGTTTTGAACGTCGGACGCTGTCCGACTCTTTTGTTGAATTGATGAACTTGATGAGACTGACGTTTGCTAAAAAGTTTATTCAGACCAACTATGTGATTGAGATTCTTAAACGTTTTTAGAACCTGACGTCGTTGACGTCCGAATGAAACAGCGGGAGTTGGCGGTACGACCTGTCGTCTGCAGTTCCCGACAGGGCCGCAGGGGCACATGGTCGTGGAAAGACTGAAAACTAAACTATTTTACCTTAAAACCGACGCGCGGCTGCTAAGCCGCTCGATTCAGGGCCTAGGTAGGCGGAAAAGAGGGATGCGTCGGGTATAGGGCTACAACGCGAGAGAAATAGCAAGGTTTTTTTTCCTGGGCCTGCCGGGTTGACCTCGACCTGGAGTAGGACCAACAGGCCTATGCCGAGGCCTACCCGATGGGTGGCCCCGGAGCTGTGGATGGACAACCATCCACGGGGAAGTAGCAGGCAAGCAGAGCTTGCTAGGCCACTAGCCGGCAAGGCCTGCTAAACCACAGACAGGCGGGGCCTGCAAGGCCACAGGCAGGGTGGGCCTGCAGAGCCATAGGCAGGCAGGGCCTGCAAGGCCACGGCAAGGGGATAGGGACAGGGCTGAGCTCTTCATATAGAAGAGATGCTCCTATCACTATCGTGATAGGAGCTGCCAGACTACTACCCAGCAGATACTGGTGCAGTTGGGCGCGGCCTCTTTCAGCCGTGCGATCTTCGAGATCGCGCGGCTGAGATCAGCCGCGCCGTAGATGGGCATGGTCCCTGCGCAAGAATGATGCGCATAAATCGAGAAATGGTCCAAAATCCCGGTAGGGATTTGAACCCGGCTCTGTATCCCGATGTGCCATAGCAAGCCACAATGGGGGGTGACCGTTGGCAAAACCATAAAATAACGGGGCAAAAAAAAAAAAAAAAAAAAAAAAACAGTCTTTGCAAACTGTTTGGGAGCACAAAGGCTCCCACTTCGTTTTGAACAGATGCCTGTGGCCGTGAGATCTTGAGATCTCGCGGCCCACAGTTCACACGCGGAAAGCAAGAGGGGGTTGGAGGAATTGAGTGGAGAGTGAGAGAGAGAGAAATGGGAGGATGGGGAGAGGAGGACCTGCTCCTCCCGACCTGCCAGCTGCCTCCCCGTTGTCAGGGGGGGTAAGAAGAAAAAGAAAAAAAAAGAAAAGAAGAAAAAGAAAAGAAAAAGAAAATGAAAAACGGGATCTGAGTTTGATTTTGAAAAGTGGTATTTTTTTTGTTTGCGCCACTATTTTGTTTGTGGCGCAAAACAATTTTATTGGCCTTGATTGTTTTTCTGTAGGTAGTCAGGCACCTAGGCTATGTGCATGAATTGTTTTAGAGGTTTTTATTTATCGAATATTTTTCTAAAATTCATCAAAGTCGGGGTACTTTTTGCACCCCGCTTTGAACTCGTGCATTTTCATGAGTTCTTTTCCTTAGCTCTCCCAATCTGACAACTGCCATCCCCGTTTCTAGGGGAAGGCAGGGGAGAAGAGAGGAAAAGTAGAAAGGCGAGAGAAAGGAACAGTCACGGCCCCGAACGTGGTCGCGACTGTGCACCAAGTTCAAGCAATATTGGCCTGAATGCAGTCATTCAGGCCAGAGCCGTGAACTGGAGGGTCAGTGAGGGGAACTTGGCTGGAAACAACCATTTTCCTGCTGAACCTGCACTCAGTGTAGGGCTGAGTGCAGGAAAAAGGGAGAAAAAAAAGGGGGCAGTTGAGTACAACTGCCACCCTAAGTGTGTGGCTGAGGTGAGACAGCCTCAGTCCGTTGATTTGGCTCCGATCAACGACCCCAGGCAAGTGACGAATTTTGCCTGGGGGCAGCTGAGGCCGCTGCGGCCCTCCTCAGCCACTACAAAAGAGGCAGTTGTCCCCCAGCTGCCTCACACTTGCCTCCAGTTGACAGTGTGCGACAACACACTTGCCTCATCGTTGGAATGCTGGAGAGGAGGCATGAGTGCTGTCGGCGAAGCTGGAGGACTGCGGAGGAGCGCGGCGAAGGAGGAGACAGCCATAGCCTTGGCTGGAGCACTCCGCTCCACTTTGGCAGGCTGGTCTCTAGGGGGACTCTGCGGCAGCGTGGTGAGGAGCGGCAGCGGCAGCGGAGCGTGGCAAGAAGCGACGGGGAGCACGACGAGTGGTGGAGATGTGCCGACCGATATTTTCGGCAACCATAACCCATTTTTGTGGGGTTATGCTGCCGAAATACCGCGGCGATGGCACGACACCTTTATTCTGAGGGGTGACGCTGCTGTTTTCACGGCACGTCAATAACACTTTGTTTTGAAGAGTGGCGCTGCCGTCTTTTGCGGTGGTACGACACGGCGAAGCGCTGCCGTTTTTTTTTGCGGTGATACGGCACAGCGAAGCGCCGCCGTCTTTTTGCCGTGGTACGGCACGACGAAGCGCTGCCGTTTTTTTTATGGTGGTACAACACGGCGAAGCGCTACCATTTTTTTTTACGGTGGTACGGCACGGCGAAGCGCCGCCGTCTTTTTGCGGTGGTACAGCACAACGAAGCGCCGCCGTCTTTTTACGGTGGTACGGTACGGCGGAGCGCTGCCGTTTTTTTTTTTTTACGGGGGACGGCGCGACGACGTGCTGCCATTTTCTGACGAGAGCTCGGCACGGCAGTGGAATTGCGGCACGACGGTGGGACGTGCAGCGCGGCAGTGAAGGTTTTTTTTTACGTGCTGAAAGGTTTTTTGTTGTGGCGCAGCGTCTGCTTTTCTTGGTGAAGGTCTGCTACCATTGGTGTGTACGACAGCAACAACGTGACATGGTGGCGGTTGAGGGCATGCGACGGTATGAAATCTGAGCGCGACAGGCGGGTTTATTTTTTTTATGCGGCATATGAGATATATGTTTTGTAGTTAGGACTACCCAACACTTGCGGCAGTGGGACTGGACTACTTGGGACTGCCTGAATTCAGTTGGGATTGACGTGGGACGCGGACTGTCATTTGCGGCGGTCCCGACGTAGATGGTTTTGAGATTCGGCACCGGTTTTATTTTTTTGAGAAGTGTGGCGAAAATGGTTTTCGACTCAATAGTCATTCGACGAAGTGTTTGACAGCATGGGACCACCTGGAACCGTGTGGGACCATCTGGGACCGCTTGGGACCAGTTGGGACTGACGTGGTACCAGATTTAGTGTTTTTCTGGGACGCATGCAACTCGCCGTTTTCACGCTTGGGTTACCGCGGATGAGGCGTGCGAGTGAGAGGTTGTTTGATCAGGTTTTTCCTTGAGACTACAACTTTCGGCGGCACACACGACTTGTTGGTTGGCTTTCTTGAGTGAGCCAGGGCGCTTCTTCGGCGCCACTTCACTCAAGGTCAGTTGAATGATTCAGATATCCCTTCACACCGGTGTGAACCCACACTTTGTTTGACCCTGTTCGTTTGAACGTTGGAAAGAAAAGGTAGAGAAAGTTGTGCGAATCATGCATGTAAGTGAGAAGATCTGACGTGAGTCTGGGATTGTACTGTTTTCTTTTGAACTTGTTTTCTATGCATGTTGTGCAAGTAGGTAGAAGGATGCTTGCAAAGGAGATTGATTATGCCTATTTCAGAAAATGGAAAGGGAGTGTCTTCTTTTTACTTCTCACCTGCGTGCATGCCAATAAGAGTTGGTTGTTTTAAAAAATGTCAATTTTGTGCGCACCGTAAAATGAATTCGATTGAAATAAAGCAGATAAGGTCAAATGGACTTAGTCTTTTCATGAGAATTACCCATTTTATCCCGAACGACCTTATCTGCCTATACCTGTCTAAATGATTCACATTCTTTATCCCTTTTGATTTCCCTTCGCTTAAGTTACCCTGAACTTAAAAAAAATTAGAACAATTGAAAGTTACTTGTAGTGGACACATGTTTTCTCTCAAGGAAGCATTTGGGGCGGGGGTTCGTTGCTTCTGGAGCCGGCCCTATTATTGACCCAGAGTGGACCGTTCTACGGGGGGGTACTTTGCCGATTCGGTGGAGACGGTCCGACTTCTGAGATCCGAGTTTTGTGCTCGGGCGAGGAGAAAGAGTACCCCAGACCACTTCCTAAAGGGAGAGACATGCAACACTTCAAGCAATGCCCCTGATCAAGTAACCTGTCATGCAATTAGATTGAGAAAGTATGGAGACAGTTGTGAGCGTGTTGAATTTTGAGTCGGCGGTAGGTGAAATGAATGACTTTGGCAACGCGTCTCATCAAGTCAAAACTAAGGCAACCGATTACCTTGTCGGTGACATCAATGTTATTGTAGAAAAAACAACCTCTTGTTGGCAGTTGTATGATTGTTTTGTGGAGTTCAACCTGAGGCGGTCGGATTATTTTTTTTATCTCGCGACAGTGGATGTATCAAATGAAGATTTTGTTTCTTTTAATTATTATTTTAGATTGGACATATCGTTCTATCGACTAAAGTCGATTCCTTTCGATGTAACTATGCATGATTGTTATAACTTTCTTTTGATTGTATGTTAAAGGGACTAGGATTAAAGTTGAGGGTTTCACGCTTGGTTGAGACAGTCCTAGTCGACCGACGTCCGCTTCGTACTTAGAAGATCAACGCCCTAGGAACGGACGACGATCGGGTCCACTTGGCATTAAGCAGACGTATCGATACTACGGCGAACGAGCAAACGCCCTCGGCTGACTAACCTCTGCAATTGCATCTAAAAACTTTCGCACGTGGGTCAATAGCTCGGCAGGGATACGCTCCTAAGGGTGGTGACAACCCCTTAGGGAAGCAAGTTTATGCCCCGCGTGAACCTGTCCTGTCGTAGGGGACCGCGGGATGTACAGCTGGCGCACCCGGCTAGAGCGGCAAAGGAGCGATGCAACCTCGTCCGTCTCGGCGGTTCGTGAAATGTTATGCGTCGTTCCCAAGTTGACTCTTGACTTTTGCTTTTGTTTTTACTCCTACGTGACATGGTCGGGAGGACCCTCGTTTTCACACGAGGGCCTATGCGCACGACAACGCTCGGGAGGGCCCCTCTGCAGGATCCATGCGCTCGAAAGGTGGCGGCATTGAATGGGATCTCGGCTGCCTACCGGGGTCCTTAGTTAATAACCCAGATTAGAGGGGTGCTGATGATCTGGGCAAAGCGACAAATTTACTTTTGATGAGATATGTTGAAGATAAGAGTTAGAGGTTTGATGTTTGCATTGGACTCAAAGAGAGTAAGGGTGTGTATGATAGAATCACGTGTGTATCCTGACACATGTAGCGGTAGTTGTATTTAGAAATTTATGGATCCTTGTGCCATAGAGTATTTGAGGCAATGCCATGCGTATCTTATATCATTTGGGCAGATTCTTACCCATATTAGTGCAACTTTGCACGCCCATATACTCGAGGAATAATCTTTGGTATGTGACACAACCACTAAGCTACCTAAGTTGTCATAATAGTGTCAAACTACGTTGATGCTAGGGAGTAGCTATATCAAGGGTTAAAATATAATCCTTCAACAACAATGTTTACGTGACGTAAGTCGGGTCTTTAAGAAATGGGTAAGTTTTTATTACATGGTTTGCATTTTTTGATGTTGTATGGATGGTTCGAGAATGAAAAATGTTTCAGTAAATTCACTTACGTTCCTTGGCATGTATGATGATAGTCATAGTTAGTATTTATATAATCTTGATATTTGAAGTGTTTAAGACGACGCTTTGCATGTTTGATGCAACTAAAGGTTGAGTGAGGCAGCAGCAACATGGTTGGGCATATCTATTGATGAAACAAGTCATGTGAGTGCTTAGTATGACCAATAAAACCATCTAAGTTGTAGTGACAATATCATGGTATGTATGCGTTAGGAAATAGTTAAAGAAAATGAATGTGTTACCCTCTTTCGAGGGTAGGGTCTTATCTGTAAGTATAGTAAGAGGTTAAGAGAGGAATGTAAAGGTATAAGTTATATAGAGTGTCAGAAGGTGAGTAAGTATGATGAAAGTGGTAATGTGTTGAGTTGAGATATTTGTTCTTAACAGGGAAGCTCGAAACGCGATAAGAAATTACGAACACAAATGCAACTGGTTATCGTGATGAGAAAAATTAGTCTGTGGATAATTTGGTCGAGTTTTTGACCGACAATAGGTGGCTAAGGGACAACCTCCGAGAATTTAAACCTTTATGTTCAGAGGAGATAAAATGTTCGACGGGTAAGCAATGGTAGAACAGGCTATGGTCATAGGACAACAAGTTCAAGTGCATCTCATAGTACGTGTAGTATGAACTCCACGCCGAAGTGAACAAAGTGATAACAAACTCACACGAACGCCGGGGAAGATTTAAGGATGAGATGCAGGGACGATTCAAGTTGGGGGATGGTATATTGGTAGTGTCCAACCTATAAGCTATGAGTTGTAACGACTCATAACGATAGGCACATTTGCTTCAACCTTCACAAAGAAGGTAAAGTAAGTCCTAGGCATAGTGGAGGAATAAAAGTGTGTTATCTTCCTGCGATATTTCTTCGAAACAGAGGTGGGGCATTAACAAGCAATGGAATAGCCGACAATAAGCTTACATGAGCCACGATAATACGTAGCATTGATGATGGTGATTTGGATCAGGTATACTTGTTCAAGATGCGCGAGCACAGACAAAAATGCAAGGAGCGCGAGTCGGCCTTAAGTAGGGCCCCAAATGTGCGAAGGATTGTCCAAGATATGCTTGCATAATTGAGGGTTAGAAAATAGCGTGTGGTCGAGAGGAAGGTCGTGACAGTTGCCCAAGGAAGGGGGGAAGGGTCAACGACTGAGCTGGTTGAAGAAGAGAAGAAAGATTATGGGGAGGAAGAAAAGTTAGAGCCTCAACGATTGACAGAGGTGCAGCGCAAGCAGCGCAACTTGATGCTTGGTGGGCAAGGCTCAAGAAAAGGGTTGATACAACAAACTCTGGCAATAGCCCAACCTGAAGTTGATGGTCACTCAAGTGGTGCAGGGCCTTCACAAGTGGGGCAACAATCTTACGGCCAGTGACTGTCATTTGGTTCGATGGGGCCTTGGCCGACGTATAATCGGTCTACGCCCTGGGCACTGAGTGGTTGCGGTACGGACCCTACTCCGACAATCAAATGAGTGTGATGCCACTAAGTTTTCCGGTAGCACAACTCCGGCCTATGGGGCCACACCCTCCACCCACAGTCAAGTGGTGCAGGGCCTTCACCAAGTGGGGCAACAATCTTACGGGCAGTGATTGTCATTTGGTTCGATGGGGCCTTGGCCGACGTATAACCGGTCCACGCCCTGGGCGCTGAGTGGTCAGGTTGCGGTATGGACCTTACTCCGACGATCAAAGGAGTGTGATGCCACCAAGTTTTCCGGTAGCACATCCCCGGCCTATGGGGCAACCTCCTCCACCCGCGAAACAAGCATCACAGGCCAGTGTGACTGAGGAAGGAGCCCGAAAACAAGGATCAGGTGGTGGCCGCCGGACTGGTGGTCGTGGCCAAGGAGGCCATAACGGTGGTGGACGGCACAATGGCGGAGGTCGAGGAGGGGGCACAATGGTGGCGGCGGCAGTAGTGAATGAAATGGTCAACTTGAAGGCAGTCAAGAGCAGGATGGTCAAAATGACCAGGAAGATGACTAAGGGTATGGACAAATACTTTTCGATTGGAGAAATGTCATTTCTAGGGATTGTGAAATAAATGGCCACGTCGGCGGTGCGAATACACTTCCAAGGCTATTCGCCCTAATTTTTGCAAGTGTCAATAACGGGTTTTTGACCTGAAAATTGGATGTGAAAGTTGGATATATTGTGCAAGCCGCGACCATTTTTATAACCAACTATGTATTCAGAGGAAAAAAAAGGTGTTTGGGCGTGCAGTTTGAGGCGCGCGTGATCCTTCTCTTTGATGTTATTGAGCGGGCTCAATTGTCGATAAACTTTTTTGCTTTACATTAAATTTAGGTTTAAGTGATATTTTCCTTTCTGGTCGAAGGCGACATTCGTCGTGACTGGCGTATAGATATGCTTGGTTAATGCCAAGCGGACCCGTTTGTCCTCTGAGGCTCTGACAGTTGTGCTGCCACATGGTCCACACGAGATTCATAGTGTGCACTTCCTGAGCCAGATACACACCTCGATTCCCACAACACTGCCCATTCTCCTTGGGAAGGCATTTGAAAAATAAACAAGTTTTTTTTTTTTTCGTTTTTCCTTTCTTTCCGGTGCCAATGAGGCAGGAACACTTCACTTTTCTGCGCTTGTATGCAAATACAGAATGAACGCAGATACATAACATGTGAATCGCTGCATACTTGCCTACAGCGGGGGTTTATGACCTTTTTTTTCAAGTTTCAGGTTTTTTTGCCCTCGTATAGTGCATGCCCGCCATGTGGCGGACGTTTTGCCACTCTGTTCCTTTTGTTTCAGGTTTTTCTTTTTTTTTGCTATAGCCAGGCCTCGTCCGTGCATGTGTTTTCACAGTCACAAACTGAACATGTACCACGAGGCAAAAACAGTCCATTGGCCTTTTTCTGCTGGGCCCAACTCTTTCTCCCCTGACACACTACCCTGCCTTCCCCGAGCCTCGAATTTCTCTTGTGGCGACAAGTTTACTTTTCTGCAAGGTTGGGGGCGTGTACTGGTGGTTTAAGGCAGACCTTGTCCCAATGGTGCACAATGGTGACCTTCGTTCCTACTTCGCGTGGTGAAATTCTTAATCTTAGAAGTAGTATCATTCTTCGTTTCCGCAGTGGTCTGCCTGTTGTAAGTGTAGTATTCGCAATTAGCATCGATGATCATCTTCTGTCTGCGGTCGTGGCAATCTTCGCTGGTTTCATAATAACCTTCCTCTCCATGAGGACGTGGATGCGCGAGTAGGAGGAGGAAACAAATTAGTATAGGTGAAAAAAATTATTGCGCATCGGGTTTTGAGTCATTCAACACTAAGGGAGTAAATGAAGTATGGCTATGTATCTTTTCGTGTCCTAGCAGAAGATTCATTCTCATTTTGCATTTTCGGTGAGTGTGAAAGGGACTGGGAGTATTAGAGGGACATGATAATCGTGGAAACAAATTGGGGGGGAGAGAGAGAGAGAGAGAGAGAGATGTATTTGAGTGGGGCGTCTTCTCATGTTCTAACGGAAGATTCATTCGAACGCAACATTAGGCAGACGAAGATCAAGTTGGCAGTGCATCTGCCTATCTTCCAGCGGAAGATTCGCTCTCATTTTGTGCGTTTGGTGGGGCCACACTGCTCGGCGAGTTCTCTAGTGGTAATCGTGCTCGTTGTCAAGATCTTGCCGCTCGTGGTCACTTTGCTCCTCGAGGCTGGGGTTATAGTAATCGTACTATCCATAGTCATTATGTTACTCGCTTTTCGTGTTCATCATTGCAGTCATGACAATCATGCTTATCCGAGTGTTCGCAATGGTGTTCGATGTCATAGCCTTCGTGTTTGCTGATGAGGTGTATATTTCCATGTTGTAGTGGAAGATTCATTCTCATTGTTAGTGGTAAGCACATCGGTAGCGGGTATCAACAGTGAATGAATCTTTGCATATTTAATAAGAAAATTCGTTCTCATTTTGCACATTTGGTAAGTGGCAGAGCGTTGATCCATCGTTGTGCGCCCAAGCTCATCATCACGTTCACCACCGGAACTACGGATTGTTCGATTGTGCCTCTCACCGCAGTAAATGAGTGATTGCTAATACATACGGTACTGGTCCCGACCTCGACTGTGTCTCCTAGTGGGATGATCGTCATAGTATTGCTATCATATTGTTGGTCTTGATATTCGACTTCATAGTTTAAGGCGAGGGTGTTCGTTCCTCACATAGCAGTTAACGACACTCAAAATTTTCGCTTAAACTAATTTTGAAGTGAAGATTTTTCAATATTTTTAAAAGTCTATGAAACCGTGTTTCAACGATTTCAAAAGTACTGAAAATATTGAATGCCCCTACGTTGAATAAATCTTTACAATGTCCAGTGTTTCCCCCCTGTTTTAGTGTACAAAGATGCTTAACATTCTAAAATTTTTAAAGTGGTGAAGATGCTGAAAATTATGAAGCACAACCCCCTTATCCGAATGTGTAGGAACGCTGAAGATTCAAAATGTGCAGTTGTGGTAAAAACGCTGAAGATTTTGAACCCCCCTCCCCTTGTCTACCCCTGTTTTGTTTCTTTAAGAAGGCAGATTCATAATCTTAAGCATTTTCACCACTTCAGAATTGTTATAATCCATAACGCTCGCCCCACTATTTGAATGTGGAGAAACACTAAAGAGTTTGAAGTGGTGAAGATACTAAAAATATTCAAGTACATACCCCTCTGTTCGAGTGTGTAGGAATGTTGAAGATTTTGACAATTCTGAAGTGGTGAAAATGCAGAATATTTTGACATTCCCCCTCGCCGCCCCTTTCTGTTGGGGGTGGTTCAAAATCTTCAGTGTTTTCACCACTTTATAATTATTAAATTGTTCACCGTTCGTCTCCTTGTATGAGTTTATAAAAACGTTGAAGATTCTGAAATTTTTGAAGTATACCCCCCTCTGTCTGAGTGTGTAGGAATACCGAAGGTTTTGAAAATTTTGAAGTGGTAAAAACGTTGAAAATTCTGATATC
>BFEA01000943.1:117552-143180 GCA_003427395.1 Chara braunii | reverse complement strand
CCCCCTTTTTGTGTCCGAGTCTCTCTACCCGACTGTGTATAAACGTTGAGCTTTCAGAATATAAATGATCAATGTTAGTAAACCCGTTAACCTTCACTCGTTCGTTCGGGTGCCGCTTGTTGTTTTATTGTGCTTTATTTTTGCAATTATTAAGCGTGCATGAACCTGGATAAGACAACTGGCGAGGTGCATTGAATAAAAGGAGGCAAGTAAAGTCGGGAGAGGTCGACACCATATGAGCTAGGGTGGTGGTGTTACCCATGTTATAGCGGGAGATTTATCCTCATTTTGCACAATTGAAGCGTAACTACCTCAAAAATGATATTTATGACCATTGCTTCAACATCAAAACACGCGCTTTCCGTTCCTGTTTTCGGTTGTGATTATGATCATGACCATCATCTGTGTTGGACGTGTGTGCTCGTTATCGACATCACCTTGATTTGCTTGTTTGAGACCACGCACGTGTGAGGAGTTTCATCAAATCCTAGCAGTTGTTTTTGTTGCTTATGAGGTCTAAGCGACGACGGTCCCTCGCATCAGACTGTTGGCGCATCGATTAGGTTGAGACGGTAGTATTGTGCTCTACTTAAGCAGAGGGGGATTTCTGGCCACGTGTTGCGATCCTTAACAACAACGGCTTAACAACTAAAAGTGTTGCTGGTTTTAACAGTTATAAGCGACTCTCCTACTACGATTGCATAGATCAATGGTCCATCTCACTATTGAAATGTTGACTGCTGCAATGAAGGAAGGTACCGCCACTGCTACGTACCCAAATTGAAATCAAGGAAGCATTTATCGTTGAAGAGTACAATGGTATTTACCTAAGGTCGGGGTTGCTTATTTTTTGTGAACCGAGGAGCAGAGATGCAAGCGAAAAGACTCTGAAGTTAAGGTCACAATTGTTAGTGAGAGATGGTCATCTCTTCATGAAGCAACAAGTGAGAAACCCAAAGAGTGTTGCATATGGCAGGAATCGGCAAATTAATGTTATTGCAACCCTGCATGATGGTACAATAAGGAATTACAGAGGAATAAATGTGACACGTTTCAAGATTAATAAGCTCTACTATTGGGAAGGCATGTCAAAGATTATTGCTAAGTATTGCAAATCTTGTACGCCATGCTAATAATGGTCGTCTTTGAGGCTAGTAGAGTCATTACATCCTAGGATGGAAAGAGAAGTGGGAGCAAACGTTCACCTAGGTCTACTATTTATGTCGCTAGGGATCGAGGGATATAACTATATTTTCGACGGGTGTGACAATCTCATTGGATTCGTGGACGGTAGGGTCGTTCACACGAAGACCGTGAGACTTTAGTGCACTGCATCAAAACATATTATCTCCACTACCTTTTTGTCAAGGAGTTCATGATGGATAGAAGGTTATAATTCACTTGTCGAGGGGTGAAAAATTTGTTGGCAGAATATGGCGTGGTAACCAACTATACAATAGTTGTACACTCTCAGTCAAATGTACTGGTGGAGCGAAGTCTTAATATCATCACGAACCTTCTTACCAAATGGACTGATGGTAGAGCCAACCAATGACCAAAGTACCTAAGGGCAACCTTCTTTGTGGATAATATCTATGTTAAAAGGACGACTAAATACTCGTCGGCTACATTTTGGTATAATTGACATTTGACCTTCCCGATTGAAAGTTTTTTAAAGACTTGGCGACGCCAGGACCTTGAGATAGACATATCGAGCGAAGAGTTGCTCGACATATGGGCATGGAAGATTAAAGTTGTTGAAGAAAGAATCCTTAAGGCGTCGAATCACGTAAGTGAGATTTGATAAGATCAAATAACACGCGTGTAAAAAACACCTTTGACATTAAGAAATGTGGTCTTGATGTACGACTCCTCAATGAAAAAACAATGGCTGAGAAAGCTCAACAAAAGATGGTTGGGTCCTTACAAGATCGTGCGGTGCAGAGATTTTAGAGCCTACCGGATTGAAGAGTTGGATTGCACGGATGGAAAGACTATGTGTCAGATTCACAATTGAAAAAATTTATAGCACGTGGAGAGGTGAGTGTTGTAGAAGTTGAGAATAAAACTTCACTAGATGATGGGAGGTAGATGCTTGAAAGTACGAAGGTATGGTCATAGACACGTAAGTGTTATAGAAGTTGAGAACAAAACTTCACTGGACGATGGGACGTAGGTGCTTGAAAGTATGAGGGTATGGTCTAGGAAAAATAAAGGTCTAAAATATTTTAAGTCGGATTTCGGGGTGCTTATAATTATATGTATTTATATGACTTATGGATAAGTTCCCTACAAATATACATCTGGTTATATATGAGGATGACTCTTGATGTCATTTACTATGCTTACCCGTTTGTGTGCTTATCGACTCTCTTGTCTGTTGGGCAGGTTCGACTTTCCGAAGACGGTTATGCCAAGAGGCAGGGGGGGAAAGTAGCGACAGGGAGCTCCTATAGGGGCTACAAAAGCGGGAAAGTTATTACAGATGTTGGACATTGTAAGCAACGGGCGCCTTCCGCAGAGTTTCCGGTTGATCTCCATTATGAGGGGGGTATATCTTTCCATATTTTGGATAGGGTGTTAGACTACACTGAGGCTCATCATCTGGATCAGGTCGAGGTGTTGAGACGAGTCACCGAAGCGGAAGAGTTTGCATCGGTGGTAACAACTATTAGGGTAGATGCAACTAGGTGGAGAGATTTTGCGGAGCGGATGCTCGAGCTAGAGCTTCAACCATGCGATGATTACAGAAGGGTCATACATTTTGACAACCCTAATCTCCGCCCATTTTTTACGATATTCAATGTGTTCATTCGCTAGGGAGGATAAGAGGGAGACGAGACCATTAGAGCACTGGCTGACTGAACAATACCGCGACTTCGACCCAAAGTGATTGAGGAGGCCAGTGCGCACCATGACTCCGGTAAATACGACATCCATCTCAAATTTCCCCCCTTCCCATCACACACTTGTATTACTGTGCCAGGGGCAGCATGCGACCTGATCCCTCAATTTAGAGGACGTGGAGCAAAACCGCCAGTACTGCACGTGGGTGATCGCTGCCTACATTACTATCTTAAGCTAATTTTATCCTCTGCATTCCATAAATAATTTTATATTTGTTTATCCTTTCGATTAACGATTAGGGTTAGGTTTGATGATACTATCGTGAAAAACATCATTCCTAGGGTTTGTAAAATGATCATCGTAGGACTTGACTTACCTTCACTACACTTAGATATCGTTTGTCGCCGTTTTAGGTTGTTATGGACTAAGAATTGTAGCAAAGGGGATATGTTACATAACTTTCGTAGATATTCAAATGTATCTAACCCCGTTTGCTCATGTGTTCATGCTGATGTTGTTTTTTCTCGGACAAAAGGTCATATGGTTTTTCGTTTTGGTCAGGTGGATTTCCTCCTGCCCTTCTTGGGTAACTATTAGGATGTTGTTTAACCCCGCTATTCCTGAAATCCATGTCAGTTACAAAAATAAGTTTTTTTTTTTAATCCACTTTTTATGGGAAAGAGATCGAGGTTCCTTCATCATGTTTTTCTGAATGTTTTTCCAATAGGAATCAGGAAGGTCGATATATAACGGCGGATGTGATTGGTGGATATAATAAATGGTTTGAGGGTCTCGTACTTTACCTCTTGGATCTTAATGAGGGTGATACCTTCGTATGTTGTCTCGTAATCCATGCACAAGAAAATGTTTATAAAGAACCCGTGTTTACAAGTCATATATGGAGGCGAGGAGCATGTTTTACAAAAATGTAGACACGGTTACAAGTTGGGAAAACATCTAGCAGTAGTCTATGCATAGGGGATGGAAAGAGAAATTAGGTAGGGTCTTATACCTTGCTTCTTGGATCATAATGCGGTTGATACCTTCACATGTTGTCCCGTAGTCTATGCATAGGGGATGAGGAAATTATTTATAAACAACCTGGGTTTACAAGTCATAAATGGAAGAGAGGAGGATGTTTTGCAAGAATGTAAAGCGGGTTACAAGTTGAGAAAGTTATCTCGTCCAACACCGCGGACAAGGAAAACAAAACTAGGTAGATCATATGTAATTCCTAAGCATAAGGACACTAATAAATGAAGACATGTCAATAGGCAGTATGTTTTTAATTGAATTTTCTTTCTTAACTGCTTATACTAAATATACCATCGAAGTCCAAAAATCCAATACTACATTCTCCCTAAGAAGGAGTTGTCTCTAACTCGTAGAATGAAATCTATGTTGTGCAGATGCATAAACCCCTTCCCAATTACTGATGAGATTGTCAGTAATTTCTTGTTCCTAGGTCCCTTTCGAGTTAGGCAGGTACTATGAGTCCTCTGACTTTTTATAAGTACATTAAACAAACCAGTTGGATCTCACTAGTATCACCTATTGATTTTAACGTTGTAAGTTGTTATTTAGTCACCCGTTCCCTAAGCAATATCAATAGATGGGTAATCAACTCTTATACGGTCAGTATCCGTCGATTTGGAATTTACCACTTAGTTTCAATGGTTATCAGGAAGTACGCCCCTCCTTGTCTGAACCTACTCGGAAAGCGTCAAAGGTCGTATCTTCTTGTGCCAATTAATTTTTGAAGCGCTTGCCTCATTAGAGTCATTTGAATTTATGTACCACGGACATGTTGTCATAGTTTCTAAAGTCAGTTAATAGGATGTTCAACCATGTGACGAGTTGCTTACAAGAAAGTTTAATGTAATCGAGATGTTTTGTCTGTTTCTTCACTCTGCAATTTTAAGAGCGGTAGACTGGGCAGTTAGTTGTTTAAAGAAAAAATTTTCTACATGTGTTTGGTACATGAAAGGAGAAAACAACTCAGATTGTGCAAGGTTGTTGTAAGCGAAATTTGATATATGTCAGTAAAATTCTCCTTATTAATTAGGTATGTCGTAATTGATTTAACCAATACTTTCACATGGTGATGAACACTGTTCTTATGCAAAATTTAAACATTCCAATTGACAAATCTTCAAGCTCTACCTTTGCTTGTTTTATGTGCATTCACTATGAGTATACCTTTCTTCAAAGTCTGGGGAATGATGCGCGATTGATCAAGGGGTGTAGATTGATCAATGGCGTGTCAATATTCATTAGATCCAAGGGCAATGGTGCAACCGCTAGGGATAAAACAACAATGATTTCATATAGGTTCAATGACTAATGTCATGCTATGATCAACATTTGATTACGGAAAGCATGAGGAGTATGAATGACCTTACCTAGGATGTCGGGTGCTGGTGGGGGAAAAGTCGGTTAAAATCTACTGTGAGGCATTGCATAAGAATCAAGAGTGTATTTTGGATGGAGAGGATATTGGTTTTCATAATCTACAAATTTTATTTATTTTTGCAGCAAGACGTAAAAAGTTGGGAGATTATTTCATTTTTTTGTAAGAATTATGATATATGCACCCTGCCTACTATGAAGGTCACCTTTCTGTTCAGTCTGAAGTTAGAGCTTCACTGGAGGGGTTTTTCATACGTAATTTTTTATAAGACTCTTGCATAATTTCAATATTAAGATTGGGGTGGATTGGACCGACTGCGTCAGGTGTTTTACAAATTGGATCTACTCAATGGAATAGGGTATTTTGAGACCTTACGCAATTTCCGAGTTTAATTGTATATCCGGGACACTCTAAAGGTACTTCCCCATGAATTCTCGAGTTTACGGACTGTTGGTATTATAAGGTACGAGGTATATAGACCTAAAACTTTTATTATTTCGTCAACGAGCACGACCCTTAACAATGGTTGATATACTTGCGGACCGACCGAAACACGTGTAAGGTTAACGCCAATCAGTACTTCTAGTTATGACATTCATGCCTATTTTTTTTCTACTGTCAGTCATAGTTTTGAAATCTTACGAGCTAACGCGCTCGGTGAACTTCTGTCATTAAAAAAAAAAAAAAAAAACCTCAAACTACAGTAAAGCCAAATGAAACCCCTTGGGTAAAACTTCAAAAATAACAAATGGTCATTAGAAACCTAAAGAAACCACCAAGAAATGATTTTTATTAAACCACCATTACCTTCCCTAGTGTTGGGAAAATACGAGATGCTAGCTAGTACCCGAAGTTTTCGGGGTTCGGACACAGTCGGCGATGTCCAAAAAATCGTATTTTTTTTTTGCCCGAGCACGAAAGAAAATTGAAAAAAAAAAAGTATTTGTACTGCAATGATGTCGGGCAGGGTAGTCCAGGAGGCCGTGCTCACAGTGTTGAATGCATCTTACAACAAAGACGGTCACATTCTGAACTTGTTGTTTTCTTTTTTTTATTTCTCTTTTCTTTGTTATGTGCCCCCTGCCAACGAGGCAGGGCGGAATCCGTGATCTGCTCTGGCTGTGTTTCCTCAGATGATTGTCAGGGTCATGTATCCAACCGTTTTCAAAGACGAATCCGTGTTTCCGTTTTTTTTTTCTTGTTTTATTTTTCTGGAATCTGACAATCTGACTCCGTGATCTGCTCGAGTTGTGTTCCCTCAGAGGATTGTAACCCTGATCACACTGGCACTTACGAGAATGCATCTTGCCATTTTCACGGTCAAATCCCTGGTCCTGTTTTTTTTTTTTTTTTTGAGTTTCTGGAATCTGACAACCTGGCCACGTGGCTGAGATGTCCACACTGAGGGCACACTCACACTAACACTTCCGGGAATGTATAGAGCTGCAATCACGTCCAGAGCTTTGTTTCTTTTTCTTGTTTTGTGAGTTTTCACGGCCACAACTTTTCTTCCTTTTTTTTTTTTTTTTTTTTTTCCCGTGAGAGTACCATAAAGAAATGGAGTGAGTGAGACACAGGCTCGACAAAACTCGGAGTGTAGTGAAAATCAGGGTCGGCAAAAACAGGCTCCGAGGTACTGGTGGTTTAAAGCTTGAAAACGCATTAAAAGCAGAGGTTCGTAAACAAAGCTAAATCATTAAGGAAAAACATGTTTCCTCCGAGATGAAAATTTTCAACCGAAGTTAAAAGTTTCTTTTAGGGGTAGAGGTTTAAAGACAAAAAAAAAACTAGGGTTGTAATATTTACTGAAGCCAACGTAAACCATAGTGGTAACAAAGGAGAAATCTTCGATTGCAATTTTCAATAAAGGCAAAAAAGGTATTAGGGTTAGGGGTCAAAAGCAAGAGTAAGTCATTCAAGAAAAAAAATAAACCTGTGGGCTGCAATTTCCGCCAAAAGCAGAGAAGCCCCAAATAATGAAACATCTGGGCTGCAATTTTCATTGGAGCCAAAAAATACTTAGGAGTAAAGAGAAAAAAGAAAGTTTATGTCATGAAAGAAAACAAATAAACCTTCACGCTACAATGTTCACTAGAGCTAAAGAAGGCCCTAGGGGCAAAGGCTCGAAAACAAAATCGTCATTATAGAAAGAAAAAAAAACTTATACACAATATTGTTTTATCGAAACTAAAACACACCATAGAGATAGAGATTCGAAAACGAGACTAATTCATCAAAGAAAAAAATGAGCCCTTGAGGCAGAAGTTTGAAAACGATATTGAATCGTTCAAGAAAAAAAAGTAACGTACAAACTACATTATTCACTAAAGCTTAAGAAAACTGTAGAGATACGGGTTAAAAACGAGACTAAGTAAACAAAGAAAAACAAAACCTTTGGTTGCAATCTTCAGCAAAGATAACGAATATCCTAGGAGTGGAGGTTCGAAAAATGTGGCCCCCTTGTTACAATCTTTACGGAAAACAAAGAAAACCTTGAAGGTAGAAGTTCAAAAACGAGATTAGGTCGTTAAAAAAAAAAAGGTTACGTACGGGTTGCATTATTAACTGAAGCTTCATAAAAAAGAAGGGATAGGGGTTTAAAGACGAAACTAAGTAATCAGAGAAAAACAAAAACCTCCGGGTTCAAATCTTCACCGAAGGTAGAAAAAATCCTATGAGTGAAGGTTTAAAAACACGACGAAAATGGGAAAAAAAAACAAAAATCATCATGCTTCATTCTTTATCGAAAGAAAATATGGCTTAAGCGGAACACAAAGAAACTAAAGCATCCAAGAAAAAAAAAAAACTTCGGGCTACATTATTCACTAAAATTACAGACGGTCCTAGAGATAAAGGATGAAAAATATATCAACGTTATTCAAAGGAAAACAAAGTCATTAAATTATAATATTTCTTGAAGCTTGGCCATAGGGGTAGAAGTTTAAAAACAATATTAAATCACTTAAAAGAAAACATAAACCTCTAGGCTGTAATATTCGTTAAAACAAACAAGGTTAAAGGCATGTGGTTCGGAAACAAGACTAAGTCATCAAAGAGAATAAAAAAAACATTGGGATTACAATCTTTGTTGGAACCAAAAATTTTAAAGTTCGGTTGTTAAGCCCCGGGCGCGAGGTCCTGGCGCTGTCTCTTATACACATCTAGATGTGTATAAGAGACAGGTGTAGGGGTGCAATGGTGTAGGGGTGCGGGGGTGCAGGCTGGTGGGGATGCAAGGATGGCAGGGGTTGGCACATGGTTTATTTGGCACGTGTAGAGGTGAGCGCGCGGATGGGGGGCGGGTGCAGGGCGACGAAGGTTACGAGGGCGACAGGGCCAGAGATGTGGGGGTGCGGGGGTGCAGGGGTGATGGGGGTGGGGATGCAGAGGTGCTAGGTAGCAGGGGTGTGGGATTGTGGGGGTCACGTGAACGGGGGTGCAGGGGTGGCGGGGCTAGGGGTGCAGGGGTGCAATGGTGCAGGGGTGCGGTGGTGTAGGGGTGCAGTGTTGCGGCAAAGGCGGGGGTTAGGGATCCGAGGGCCGGGGGTCCGAGGGTCAAACCCTAACCCCGACTCAAGCCCCAAGGATCCTTAGGGATCCCCAAGGATCCCCGGATAACAACACTGGTTTAAAGCTACGAGTTCAAAAACGAGTTTAAGGGGAGGAAAACAACCTTCGGGTTATAATCTTTGCCTATGAAAAGAAAAACTCTAACGGTAGAAATTGGAATAGGAGACTAATTCACGACATAAAAATAAATATATATATATTCGTTGAAAATTAGAAAGGGTTTGAACGTAGAGGATGGAAAACAAGACTCGGTCATTAAATGAAAGGAAAAAAAACTTAAAGACTGCAATCTTTCCCAAATGCAATGAAAGACCCTGGAGACAAATGATAGAAAATAAACTTTTTTGACATCGATAAAACATCGTGAAATTAATTCAAGTTCTTAGGACACCACATTCCAACGATTTCACACGTGCGTTCTTCAACGTCAACAAATATCCTTCATCGATATCAATGCACTTACTTCAACGAATTCATAACATCAATACATTGTACTCAACCTAATTCACCAATACCTTCTTTGATGTGAAGGAATATTTTTCTTTAATATAATTGCGTGTACTTTTTTGAATTTACAACACAATGTACTATACTCCAACTAATTCGTTAATGTTTTATTCGACATCAACGAACGTTCTTCTTTGATGTCAATGCGCGAACGAATTCACAACTTCCGTATACCGTACTTCAACGGATTCGTCAATACCATTTGCGATCTTAATGACCGTCTTTCAATTAATTTCACCCGAATTAGTGAATTCATTATAGGTATTAAAAAAAAAATGAATTCAAGATAAAAAAAAAATGCACATAATACTATCAAATATGAATTATACCACACTTCAAAAAATTCACCAAACTTCAAAGAATCACCACGTTTCAGATAACTTACTGCATCTTCAAGGAAACCATAGATCAATGAACCACACTTTGTAGTAACTTTATCGTACATCATATAGCAAAGTATATTAAGAGAATGCATCGCTCGATTGCATTTTTTTCACTACAGTCCATTTCACGCAACTTCAACAAATTTATTATATGCTCCTCAAAATAACCCCACTCAATAAGAAAATCAAATTCAACAATTTTTTCCATAAATGACACTTCTTTAACAGATGAAACTCTTTTGTTTTTTTCGCAATCTATCCATATGAATGGTTTTTCGATTTCTATTTTGAATCTCCATTATATTGTTGCTTTTTTTTTCCATAGAAGAATAGCAAGACACATCAAGTTATCATTAGGACGCCAACGCTTCAGTTTTCTTTTTCTTTTGATTGTCGTTGTGAGCTAATATGAACTTACTGTAATCATTTTACTGACTTGGAAAAACGTGTTGTCGAGAGTTTGTTGTGTGCAAGGTACAACTGATAATTCATTATTACCATTTCTTCGATGAGCGCAAGTATCAATTGTTGAACACTTACTGCAACGATCAACTGTAGAAACCTCACATGAAATTAATCTGCTACTGATAACTCGTGTTGAAAGGCTTTGCAGAGTAGCCTTGATACATCACTAAAAGTGTGATTTTAACCATCACATTTTTTAACAGTTAGACATTGTTATCCCCAAACACTTTAAGCACAACATGCAATTAAAGGCGACCTCATTTTAAACATTGCACAGGGTGCAATTAGATGCGGCCCCTGTTCATATACGACACATGGGGCAAGCAACCCTTATTTGTATACAAAAAGGAGGGTAATTGTACGCAGTCACAACTTGAGTAACACTCAGAGTATTTATGTAAGTCATACTTTGGACAATGCATAGGGTATCACTGAACGTTATATTTGTTCATCTATAACACAAAGTATCGCCGAATGTTTATAGTAGAGGGTATCACCTGATAATATTACCTCTGTTTGTTCATAGCACAGGGTATTGTCAAACGTGACCTCTGTTCGTTTATACAAGGTATCGTTGAACGTTAGCTCTGTTCGTTTATAGCATATGGTATCGCCAATCGTTTCTTGGTGCGTATATATCACAACGTATTATTGAACGCAAACTTCTATTCATATACAACACAAGGTGTCTATTGTGTATCGCCTTATTTCATATATAACACATTAATATATATGACAGATTATAGTAATGCAGTCCTTGCTAGTATACAGTGTTGGGATTATCATTGAGTACTCTTAACCTTACATTAGTAGCATTCGTTAATAAGAGCAACTATGTGATCAACGCAATTTTGAGGGGTAACATAAAGATTCTCCTCAATCATACTTGCAATTTTAACGACTTCGAGGGAACTTTTGAACTTTTAATTTAAACCCAGAGTCCGACAACCAAATACTCAACTTTATAAGGACACTCATAAGATTTGACCAAACTGTGTAAGACGCACTTGTAGTACCCGAATTTGAAAGGGTCTTTAGGATCACACGGTCTGTAGTTTATCGTGGTAATCACTCTATAACACTTTCATAAGTTAGAACCTTGGTCGTTTCTAACTGTTTGGGAAACTAATCAAGATTAGAGCTAAGCAATTTGGACCCTTTTAAGGCCAAACCCTTAATTTTTGTCAGATGTTTGAAGCCTGGAGGTAGAAGAGGCGAGAACGTAAATCTCACATTGATTACTCACACTTTCACTAATTAGTGCACTTCATAATGTGACTCTCAAATCAAAGTAATCAGTCTTCATCCATGAAACACTTCGCCAATATATAACTTATCTTACTCTAACAACTTTCCATTCATCCATCACATTCCTTCACTGCGTTTTTTTTTTCCAATTATTGTAAAAAAAAAAACAGCTAACAGGTTAAAGCTTAGGTAATGCCTAGCGGCTGCTAAGATGCACGATAAGACTCATGTTTCTTAGCTAGAGGGGATTAGTCATATCACAATACACCTTAGAGAAATCAATATCATTTAAAGAAATTAATCCATTGATAATTTGATACTATATATCCTCATGAATTGCCACATGGGACCTGAGTCACCGCATTTTCCAGAGCATCCCGACCATCGAAAAACCAAAGAAGGTTCTAGAAAAAAAAAAAATTTGCCTCATGGTCACATTGAAAATTTTCACCCCCGCCCCAACAGTGGTAGTCAGAGATGGGGCCTCCGGTTCAAGTCCGGTCGTAGGCTCCGTCTTAAATTAAAATATATATATATATATATATATATATATATATATTCTCTCTCTCTGCCTACGGTTTTACCGGGCAGTTCTGTTCGTGACGATATATATATATATATAGGCTAAAACCAAACAAATAAAATATTTGACTTTCAATTTCGGACCTCAACACCCAGCTGAGGCCGCCGGTGGGGGTTCGACTAATAGATAGAATTAGCATTTTGCTTTTAGTTGCACCTCCTTTTTTTGTCGTCCCTCGCTCCTCATTGAGTAGCAATAAAGGTTATGGCCAATAAATATATACATATAAATCTACCAAATTTCTTGGCTACCAGTCCGGCTGCACGGGTTGCCTTATTCCTCGAGCGACCTGACCATGCAAAGACAAGAAAACATTCTAGCAAAAAAAATAAAAATAAAAAACACTAGCAAACAAATTATATTATGCAAGAAAATAAACTGAACAACTTTTGTCTAAGGGTCACACCACTCCTTTCGACCATTGCATTTGGATATGAAGTGTTCTGCTTTCTGAGCTTCTGGTAGGATTGTGTCAAAGTGTTGAGGCTCTCGTCGGATGACCTATGATAACTTGGTTAGTTTTTGTTATGTTTTCTTCGTTTTTAACTCAAGAAATGCTTTGGTTTAATGATTGTTTGCTGGATTTGTGTCAAAACGTTCAGACTATGTTTTTTTGTATCTCCCCCTTCTGGCTTGGGACAATGATACCTTCCTAGTCGTAGGCCTCACTCGATTTTTGTCAAGGGACACATGACCCATTTTCTGGTTTGTATTAAAAACTTAGGTTGTTTTCCCGGCGCTCGGGCACCCAACTTGTGTCCTGATACAAACCCGGGTGCCCGATCGGGCATGACCCCCGGGCAGGGTTCCAGGCAGCCCCAACGCAATAAAAACAAAAAAAAAATTAAAAAAAACAAAAACAAAATGAAAAAAAAAAAAATCAGAAAAGACGTGTTGTGTAGAATTGAAATACAAACAACTTTTGGCTGAGGGTTACATAAGAAGTTCTCAACAAATACAAGATAACAAAAAAAATTAAAAAAATTACACTAATGGACCTCCCTTTAACCCCTCTTAGTCCCTTTAAAAACAATTTAACACTCCTCAAAAAATGAAATGCGCCCGTATTTTGGGTCCTCTAGGAGAACGCAGAAAGGCAAAATAATAATAATAATAACAATAACAATAAAAATAAAAATAAAAAAAAATAAAATAATAATAATAATAATAATAATAATAATTTTTGTTTTTTGCACGCTCGGGTATCCCGCGTGTCACACCCAGCTGCCCGGCCGGACATGAAAAACATCCTATTATTATTATTTTTTTTTTTTTTTAGTCTAGCCGGGCAATTGACCTCAAGCCACTCTGGTAGCCTAGACAAATTAAAAAAAAATATATATATATATATAAAATATGAGCAACTAGGCATAAGTTACAAAAATACGTTATAGTTGCAGTATGGGCAAAAATACAGTTTGCAACTGCAGTTCGGGCATTATATCCAACCTTACTTTCTGGTCAAGTAGGGTTCCTGAAGTGCAATTGCAAACTGTGTCTTGAACCATAGTGGAATTCTACCTCATTTTTACGACTACCACGTGGTTACCCCTAATTTTTTATTATTATTAATTTTTTTTTTACCTTACCGAGTAAGTGATCCATGACCACTCACGTAGCCTAGCTTGCCATGATATAACTCCACTTTTGGCAATGCATTTTGGCTAGAAAAGGAATAAGAAGAAGCCAAAAGAGGTTGATAGGAAGAATTGCATAGCAATTTTGAGTGTGCAAGCAATCAACGAACATTGAAGTCTTATCTTCTGAAGTGCAACCACTGCTCGACTAATCGAAACGTCTTGCAAGAGTCAATCCACTTATAGAGTCTCTATGAGCTTTGATACAAAGACGCCCCTCGATTCGCTTCTCGTGAAAAATTAAAAAAAAAAGTCCAACTAGGCAATAATCGGATAAGAATGACTACACATACTCATGCACCAAATCAATGTAATGCATGCCAAGTAAGGCAAGGTCGAAAGAAACTAGTTCTCTCTTAAAAGTTAAAACTATAAACAAGTTTTTGAGCCTTACTGATACGGACAAGATTCAAAAGATCAATTGATCCACTTTTTCGCCTGAAAATCGTTGCATGCATGCCATCGACGTCTTTAATTGATTGTGAGTAAACCCCGTGATGAAATGAGGCAGTCGAAGTCCGTGATCCACAAAGCTTAAAAAGAGACCGAATTCGAAGACGGAAAAGTGAGGAGAAGGCAACAACAATCCACACACATATATGCTCTATCAGCCAGATTCGGTAAGAGGTTTCCCTCAGTATGTACCTCATCCCTTTTTTTAGTTCCTCTTTCTTTTTCTTTCTAAATATTGACCATGATCACTTTATTTGCCTCTACATGCATCAAGTTACAACGCACGAGATGGTGTCGTTGACATCAACAGCTAGCTCACGTGGTGGTTCTCAAGAAAAGTCTAACCATGCTTGCAAATATCTCATCTTCTAGCACCCAATATATATGTTCTTCGTTGTCTTGCCCCTACATTATAGTTGGGATGGACTTCATCTCTTCGTGATGGCAAGGGATGAACGATGATGGACGACACATCATATAGCCGCACTGGACTTAACCTCTTCGTAATGGCAAGGGATGAACGATGATGGATGATACGTCATAGGCTAGAAGGGCAAGTGACATCAAATGCTGCCCATGTATGCTTCTCACGTACATCTCACAAAACGTTCACAAGCAGTTTAACTTCGCCTAATACCGTTTTTCGTTAGTAGCTTGTACTAAACTTTCCCTCCCTCTAAAGTCCAGTACCACGCTTACACACTTCTTCACATTTGCTTTGAGGAACTTTTCCTGACATAACCGCTGATGGGCATAACCCAACGCATATGAAGAAAGAGAAGGTAGTGAACACTCAGGGAAAGCGGTGGAAAACTTTTTACTCAATGATAAACGCAAAGTAGATGACGTCAACCATAGAGTACACTCCTTGGGGGCACAACCCAACGTAGGCGAGGAAAGAGATGGTAGTGAACACACAAGGAAAGCGCTGGAAAACTCTCTGATCAATGACAAGCACACAATAGATGACGTGAGTACACTCCTTTCCTTCAAAGTCTCAAAAACATATCTCGTATGTTTTACTTTGCCTACATATGCCGACCACTAGTACACCCGGTTCCCTGCCTTCATCCCCAACCTCACTACTCCAGCTTTCAAGAGGGATACAGACCGCGCCTGACAACTGGTGACGTCAACATCTAAATCGTGTAAAGCTCCCACATAAGGCTAACTTCGAGACCTAATGCCTGCCACCAGTACACACTTCCCTATCTCACGCTACTAATATCCCATGCGCTCGCTCGCCTCCACCTCCTCATGACAGAGATGAGGTTAATAATAGCGAGCGATGCGAAACCGCAAATGTCGTCGATTGTCAAAGGCAAGTTGGTCACTCAAGAACTCCGATTTCCCTAAAACCCTCGCCTCTGATGGTACCCTGATCCGTGCGTCCTCTCTCACTTTGTTACTCGTCACTACCTCACACCCTCAGGTCCTCTGTCGTCGCGAGCTGGCCTCAAACCCATCCTCCACTGATACAGTTGGCGGATGGTCTCGCAGCCGCTACTACAGTCTGTGCCAGCACTAGATGGCCGCGTTGCTGGCTTCAAACTTTGCTTCAAGGTCCCGATCTAGACGTTGCCGCTCTCATTCAGCGGCCCTAGTCGAAATCTCATCCTTGTGATATGTGACGGTGACCCGGAGAGCAAGCAACGGTAACCCCATCACATTTGCACCTTTGTTCGGCTGCGTTCCACATTGATTGCATCTTGCAGCCCCTTATTCCTATGGTTTGCTTGCTCTTGACCAACCCTAATTTTTTATTTTGCTTTTATGTCGAATCTCTTATAGGTCAGGGTTGTGTTTATCATCATCCCTTCCTCATCCTCTCGCTCCTAACTTCATAAATACTTTAGTTTCGCAGCTTATAGCCATGCAGTTCCTTGCAATAGGCCATAGCCACATCTATCTCACCACCAACGACTAACCTCCCACATGCACGAAAGTTATTGACCACTAAGCTCAGATAGCCACTACCAGAGTGCTCTACTTGTTTGCACGACAATCCTGATCATTAGAAGTAATGCAGCATAGTCTCTAGCATTCGTATAGACCTTATGAAGATATTGGGCTCACGACTATCTTTTACAAAACATGAAATGAAGCAAACCCTGTGCTCTAAATTCGCGGCCTGTAGCCATACAACCCTTGCAATGGGCCATAGCCATCTATCTCACTGCCAATAACTAACCTCCCACACGCACGAAAGTTATTGACCACGGAGCCCAAATTACCACTACCAGAGTGCTCTACCTGTTTGCGCAGCAATCCCAAATTAGAAGTAATGCAGCATAGTCTCTAACCTATAGACCTTATGAAGACATTGGCCTCACGACTATCTTTTACAAAACATGAAAATGAAGCAAACCCTGTGCTGTAAATAACGGACCTAGGTAGACTATTAAAATAATAAATAAAATAATAAAACATTCTCATAATGTCTCAATATTAATAGAGAAACCCTATCAATACTCAATGATCACTAAGCAGACATAATCCTACAATCTAAACTTGCAGCCTTTTCAACTTAATTCAAAAAGACAGGACTTGACGCGCAACTAAATCTTATAATGGGATACTAACCAGTGACCTCCCTCCATTAAAATGGTAAGGAAGGGGCTTATGACCTTCCGTAAGGGGTGATAAGCCTCCTAGCGACGTAGCCGTGGGTAGCTTACCTTTTACGGGTCCAAGTCAAGATGCGCGGTAGGATGTTTACACTAGGCGAAATAGGCTTTCAAAAAGTCGAGTCAGTTTGCACCCCCCACTTAAAAGTTTGAAGCAAATAAACCATTCGTTTCCTCTGCAAAGTCCCCAAGGGCAGAACCTCAGTGGTGCAGTGAGAATGAGGGTCAGGAGTGAGTAGGGGTGCAATGGTATGGGTGGCGACAAGGGTGCGGGGGCGGGTGTAAGAGGGGATCATGGTCCGCGAGGCAGTGGGGGTGGCGGAGCTGGATGGAAAAGGAGCTCAAGGAGGTATCAAAACGGGAGGTACGAGGTGAAGATACAGTGAGCAGAGAGAGGGGAGCAAGGGAAACATTTATTTTCCCCATCATCAGTCAATCAATCAGTACACCAATTAAGAATAATGGAGTAATTAATTGATCAATCAAAGATCTTAAAACGAAAACAAATAAGAAAAGGGCAACGTTATTACAACGTGCAGTTTGTGTTGGCAAATTTGTTATGGATTAAGCTTAAACCCTAAGTTTCAAACCCCTTATAAAACATACACCTAACTGCTAACCCCTAAATCCTACTCAGTAACCCCTTAACCGATATCCTTCAATCCTATAGCCTTCATCCTCAGCCCCCTAAAACCTGAGCCCTAAATCCCTTATCGCAGCCCTTAACCGCTCACACCCTAAACCACAAACCGTAAGTCCCTATACGCTAAAACTTAGGGACCCATACCCCTAAACCCAAACCCTTTACCCCTAACACTCTACCCCTAACCCCTATCCGCTCACCCCGTAAACCATAATCGGTAGGTACCAAGGCAAAACCTAAACCCCAAAACCTTGCTTAACCCCTACCCTTAACCCCTATAATTCTAATTATAAATCCCTACCCTTAACCCCTAAAATTCTAATTATAAACCCTAGACCCAAACTCTATAACCTACACCCTAACTGTTAAACCGCTAACCTCCAACCCCTAACTCCTCAACCCTTGAACTCAACCCCTTATGTCTAACCCCTCACCCCTGATCCCTTACCCCTTACCCCTAACCCCTATGCCTGAACCCCTTACATCTAACCCCTCACCGCTAACCGCTAACCTTTAACCTGTAACCATTAATGCCACTTCCAACCATCAACCTCTACCCATATCCCACCCTTAACCTCAAAATTATAAACTCAAAACTGTCAACCTTTTACACCCTAGCCTCTAACAGCTAACCAATAACCACCTAGACCCTTAACCATAAACCCTAACCACTTAAGAATAACCACTAATCACGAACGTAAAGGCGTAACTCTAACCCCGACCCTAAACCTTAGATCCATAAACGGTAAACCCTAAATCCTACTAAATCCTAAGCCATAAGCCTAACCCAAAGCCCTAACCCAAACCCATAACGTCGAGCTCTAACCATACACCGTAACCCCCTAACCCTTAACCTTTAACAATAAACCTAAAAACCTAAATTGTAAACAGTAACCCCTAAACCTTAGCCCTGAAATTGAAACCCTCTCAACCCCTAATCCCTAAACCCTGAATCCTAAACCCTCAAAATCTCATCACCCCTTCGTACCTTCCCGGGCTTTCCAACCATGGCATCAACTTAAAGTAAACATCTCCAAACAACACAACCAAACATTATTTGCTTTGTGCTCCAATGTATTCGTGGGGACCAGCACGTGCTGAGAACTGGGCCTGCGCTTTATTATTTTTTTCTCATATTCCAGTAAGCATCTCCAAAGGACATAGCCAAACATTGTTTGGTTTTTTCTGATGCATTACATATATATATATATATATATTTACAACCATATTTTTTTTATTTTTTTTTTTCTTTTAGTATCTGTGGCAACCTTCTTTTGGAGATGGTACAAACATCCTCCAATAGCAAACCGCAGTTTATAGATGGCTCCAATCTATTGGTGGGGAGCATCACCTGCTGGTAACCGGGTCTAACGTCCCACTAACAACATCGGAGACTATATACTTGGCATGGCAACATTGATTGCCCTCTCATGAGGGGATTGACTGCCCTCTCACGAGGGGATTGACTGCCCACCCAATTATCAATCAGGTCACAACATGTACCAAGGTCCAGCCATGCAGAGGGCGACAGACTGTCCTCCAATCTACCCTAATCCTTGACAGTCATAACTATGCAGGGCAAACCCTAGGCACCCTCCATGCATAAGGTTATTGTCCAACTCCATGATTCTCATTTCCCGCCAGCGGAGGTCGTCTGCCTACCCTTCCTTAACCTAAGCCATTCACCCGGCGAGGATCATTCACACGTAATTATTTTTGACAAACTCTTTGAAAGATTAAAATAAAATATCAATAAAGGATGTTCCTGCACTTCCAGTCCAAACATTGTTTGCTTTGTGCTGGTGCCTAACACTAAAGCCTTAAACCCTGACCCCTTAAACCTAGACCCCTTAAACCCTAAGCCCTTAAACCCTAAGACCTAAACCCTAAACTTTAAACCCTAACCTTTAACCTTTATACCCTAAATATAAACCCTAACCCTAAATGTGAAGCCCTAAGAATTACAACGCAACCCCTACCTCCTAATTCCTTCTTTGCCCCAAGCTTGGAGGTTTTTTTTTTCCCTTGAACTTGGATATTTTTTATACACCTGTAATCCTACCACCTTGTTTGTTATCGGCAAAGCTATAACCCTATGACCGCTCTTGGGATACAAATGCAAGAGGCTACATATTGATATGTATAATGCTTCTGCCAACCAGTTCTCTCTCTCTCCCACCCACTCCCTTACTCGAGGACTTCCTGACTTTTTTCCCTCCCTCTCTTGCCTCTTCTCGCTTTTTTGTTCCCACCTTCCACCCTTGAATACAATGACAATAGGACAATATGTCGAAAAAGTATCATTAGTGAGTTAGCGGAATCCTGTTGACATGCATGTTGAGATTTTGCCTGCATACTAGACGTGTCTCCCGTGTGAGTCATGATCATTGCTCCTCAAATGGCTGTACGGATGACATGGAGTGATCTCTCTCTCTCTCTTAGCCACTCCCTTATTCCAAGCCTTCCTCACTTTTCTCCCTCCCTCTCTTGCTTCTTCTCACTTTTTTGTTCCCACCTTCCACCCTTGAATACAACGACAATAAGACAATATGCAGGAAAAAATCATCAATGAGTTAGTGGAATCCTGCTAATAAGCATGTTGAGATTTTACCTGCATATTGGACGTGTCTCCCGTGTGAGTCATAATTATTGCCCCTAAAATAGTTGTACGGATGACGTATACCTGTTATTTTTACACACAAATCACACCCACATACAAACACACCCACATCCCTATGCACAGAGGTTGGAATACTAATGCTTCAACAATGATCATTGCCCCTTAAACGAGTGTACAAATGACATGGAGTACAGTTTCTGCACAATGGAATTATACCTGTTGTTGTTACACACAATCACAATCACTCCCACATTTGTACGCACATAGGTTGGATTGTTGATGCTGCAGAAATGATTGAAAAGGCCAATCAAACTCGGATATAGCTGATTTTCCGCAACACACGTTCTATCTTCATTGCAAGAGGTAGAGCCCTCGATGGGCTAGGGCGACCCAAAGTTTGACCAATCTCAAGGAAACTCCGAATACTTGCAATTGAACATCGAGCATACAAACTTTGGGTGCTAACGCGATGCTCAATTGCAAGTATTTGGAGTTTCCTCAGGGTTGGTCAAGTTTTGGGCCACCCTAACCCATCGAGTGCTCTACCTCTTGCAATGAAGATCACACATTCTACCTCGATAGATTTGCAAAAAAACAGCTATCTCCGAGTTTGATTAACCTTTCCAATCATCTCTGCAGCATCAACATAACCACTGTTGCAACATCAACTACAGACACACACACAAATTCGTTTGATGGCTGTGCTGAACTAATTCATTTCTGTGCTTGCATGTTTCTGTATTGTAACCTGTGTTTCCTCACAATTTCCTTTTTTTTTAACCCTTTCTTGTTTTTATTTATTTCTCTTATTTCAATAAACATCTCCAACATAACCACTATTGCGGCATCACTAACAAACACACACACAAATTCGTTTGATGGTTGTGCTGAACTAATTCATCTATGTGCATGCATGTTTCTGTATTGTGACGTGTATTTCCCCACAATTTCTTTTTCTTTTTACCCTTGATTTTATTTATTTCTCATGTTCACAACCAAACATTATTTGTTGTACACATCTTCAAACGACACAACCAAATAATGTTTGCTTTATGCTGATGCATTACATATTTACAATCATATATTTATATACATATATTTTTTTGAACCATATGCATTCGTTAGTGAGATAAACGGATTCTCAAACTAATCCGCTCTGGACTACAGGTTGCTACTTATGCGATACAATTATGTTACCCGAAATAATTCAAACATCATTTCAACCGAGGCCTTCCTCCTTCGTGTCGCCACGAAGTTCAAACTATACTCTCAAACTACTCCGCTCTGGAATACATGTCGCTACTTACGCGACACAATTATATGAGCCGAAATAAACTTCAAACACCATTTCAACCGAGGCCTTCCTCTTTCGTGTCGCCAAGTCTTTCATGTTGCCAAGAAGTTCAAACTACATCATCACCCCTTCGTACCTTCCGAGGCGTTCCGACCATGAAAGTAGGCTTCTCCAAACACGACAAACCCGAAAAATGTTTGCTTCGTGCTCCAATGTATTCGTGGGGAGCAGCACGTGTTGAGAGTCGGGCCTGCGCTTTTTAAGTTTTTTATTCCAGTAAGAATCTCCAAACGGCACAGCCAAACATCGTTTGCTTTCTGCTGATGCATTGCATATATATATATTTTTATAACCATATGCAACATCTGAGGCAACCTGCTTTCGGATACGAACATAACCATATGCAACATCTGTGGCAACTTGCTTTTGGAGGTGATCCGAACATCCTCCAATAGCAAGCCGCAGTTTATAGATGGCTCCACCTGGTGGAAATTGGGTCCAGCGTCCCACTAACAACATCAGAGACAATATACTTCACAGGACTACATTGATTGCCCTCTCACGAGGGGATTGACTGCCCACCCAATTATCAGCCAGGTCACAGCATGTACCAAGGTCTAGCCATGGAGAGGGTGACAGACTGTCCTCCAAGCTACCCTAATTGCACGGCAAACCCTAGGCACCCTCCGTGGATAAGGCCGCTGTCCATTTCCATGATTCTCATTTTCTGCCAGCGGAGGTCGTCTGCCTACCCTCCCTTAGCCTCAGGCGTTCACCCGGCACGGGTCATTCACACGTCATTGTTTTTATCAAATATAAAATAAAATGTCAATAAAGGATGTTGCTGCACTTTCAGTCCAAACATTGTTTGCTTTGTGCTGGTGCCTAACATATTTCTTTTCAGTTTAATATTCCTTCCATTCTTATCAGTGCTTGCTTTGTACAGGTGCATTTCGTTTTTCCCAATTTTTTTTTATACATCGGAGTACAAAATATACAGGATGTATGGCATGCTGGACAGATATTATCTGTACATTTCGTTTCGTAAAGGAGGGAACTATTTTTCATGCTGAAATAAATAAATCATTTCAGTTTAATTTTATCATTTGGATAATCTTTTAATTTAATTCTCCTTCCACACATAACATTTCAGTTCATTTCCCTTCCATATATGATATGTCAGTTCACTTTTATTTTCCATCCATGCTAAACTGAATTCAAAACATTCAGTTTGGCCTTGTCAGTGTTTTCACCATGCTAAAACAAAATAACATAATTTACTTTGAACTGCCAATACTTGGCCCATACATCGGCCATGGGGCGTTGTCGTTAACGCCCTGCAACTTTCGCAGCCTCTGGGCCAACGTTAAACCGCATTAACGGCCCAGAGTGCGCCGCCAGCCTCCAAGAGTCGCAGGGAGGGCCCTGCGGCCGATGTATGGTCCAAGTACTGGTGGTTTAATTATACATTTGGAATGATCTTTCAGCTTAAACCAAATCAGTTCATTTTGCAAATGGCATGGCAAGCACCGTAGCGTAAGCTGGTAGGAAATTTGTTGATGTGGTCCCTACCATGGACAAACTCATGGAGACGGGCATCACATGTTAGACGTAGATTCTTCGGAGTCGGGGGGAGCTGTAAAGTTGTCTCTTACCACTGGGCTATTTGCTGGGAACCCCTATGCATCTTGTTCCTCCGAATTCTCTCACCGAGGAACAATCGAAGATTCAGGGCATGGTTTACGCTGAAAGATCATTCGAAATGTATAACTTGAATTAAAGTCGTGCCCATTACCAAACCACAATTTTAGGAAACGTACATTGGGCCAAGTACCGGTGGTTTAATATTATTCCTACCATATTTCACATTTGAACTAAGTGTTACATAGAATTAAGGACACGGTAAAGGGGCGAGGTTGTTGAATGAACGGGCCGAGCTTGGGTGGACGAGTGTTCCCCTATTCTTAAACAAAAAAAATGTTGCTTTTAAGGTTACGCACACCTTCATGTTTGCTTCTGGACAGTTGCAGGGAAAACCACTGCATTTCTGGGGATCTTCACAGAGCCTAAGGAGGATATTCAGCTGTTTCTTTCTTGTCCGGTAGACAGTTAATATCCCTACGGGCAAATCGTTGAGCTCAGCCCTGGCTCGACTTCTTTGACCGTACTATGAATTCATCTTCCTGTCCAGCTTGGAGGCTGACAGTAATTTTTCCCGAGGATTCGGATCAGTGGACGGGTTCCCTGAGTTGGCTATTCTCAAGAGAGGTGGTTCTATCACAAGTCAGGAATATGAGTGGCTGATTGATGCTTTTAGTCGGTGCTACGGAAGGAATTTGACATTGGAAAGCACGAGTGAAGGTAACAGCTCGGAATTTCTTGGGTTCAGTATGTGGAGGAGACAACGACGTGATTTGTTTTCTGACCATCAAGAGCCAGAAAGGGGATGTGAATAGCAAGCTCACCCTTCACAACATACAAGATACTTCAGCCTTTTCCAATCGTCAACAGGAGAAGTAATGTGCACCCCCTTGCATCGTGCGAGGACTTGAAGTTTGCAGTAATTTGCAGCTCCTTGCATCGTGCGAAGACTTCTTCCTTTTGTGAGGGTATAGTGTTTCCCCAACTTTTTTCCTTGAAATGTGAGTCGTGGAGAAGAGGCCACCCCAACGAAAGTTTCTGATGAAGGATTGGCTAATTTCATCCTTTTCCGATCGTCTACAGAAATTTGCAGTAGTTTGCACCTCCTTAAATCGTGCGAAGACCTGTTCCACTTGTGAGGGTATGGTGTTTCCCCTGCTTTTTACCTTGAAATGTGAGTTGTGGAGAAGAGGTTACCCCAATGAAATTTTATGATAAAGCATTGGGTCGATTTCTCTAGGAAGTTCCGGGGCATTTGAAAGAAATGGCTGCCGGTCTCAACTAGGCGGTGCTGTTTCCTGGGTGAAAATTAGATTTTGGTCGACCCTTGCACTACGGAGTATGGTCCGTTGCAAGGGTACATTTTAATACTCGGGGGCATTTTAGCTTACGGTTCTCGACTTGTGTCAGACCGACTCTGCTCTCCTCGGATTTGAACCATGGTCCAGTTGTTGTCACGCATGTCTGGTTTTCGAGCTAATGATACAGTATCGTTTGGTCTGTGGTACTGCGATCTGTGGTACTGCGATCATACTTGACAGTTTGAAGGGAGTTCCTTTCTCCCAGGAATATCGGTATCAATTTGGGCTTGGGGTCGTGGGAGCACTGTTTTATTTCGTCCTGTGGTATTCGCATGTCGTCCAGGCCTATGACTTTAGAGGCAGTCGATCCCATACGTTTCCTAATATCCTGTGGCTTGTTAATGAGCACGACCCCAGCTATCAGCCATGGAGAAAAATAGAGCGGAAAATTTTATAGCCCGATAAATTTGGGTGCTCCTCTGTAGTGGCCTGTACGTTTCCTAAAACCCTAGCTTGTTAGCGAGCACGACTTCAGGAAGTACTGGTGCTTTAAGTGTCGCGTTCGGGACATGATCATCGTCTGTCCTACTGGTTCTCGCTCCTCTTCTAATCTTCCATACCTAATTCTTTTTTCCTGCCTCTGGATCTGTTATGTATCTGGATTGTTGTTATAATCGTGTTGCTATTGTCCGTAACTATGCCTTTCAGTTCATTTTCAGGAGAAAACGGTCGTTAGATTTTCCACAAACTGAAATATTTCGAAATATACGAACTTTTTGAGTTAGATTGAAGGCTTTATGTCCATAATTTTGTTTCTGCTATTATGTTCTTTTTTGCAGCTTGTCACCTATATTATGTTCTTTTTTGCAGCTTGTCACCTATGTATAAAGACGACAGACCCGATCCGGAAATAACAAAACGATGGACAGAAATGTTGCACCTCGATGATCCTAATTCGTCCACATACCATGAAAGAAATATAAAAAACTCAAATCTACAAGACCCATAGAACGCAGCGACCGATTGTAGACAAGGCCCTCCCAGCAAACCTTTGGCTCCACAAGTGATGGAAACACAGATCCCAGAAGCTCTCCTCTCTGTAAAGTGTGCTCCACATTACAAAAAGTGGCAGGCCAGAAGAACCTCACACAAATTCGTACCAAGCTGAAACCCCTGCACACAGCGAAACACGTGCAATCATTTGGCCCAGGATAAAAACCTTCACGTCTGCGTGTGCGTGTGTGTTGTCATATTCGCTATACACTATTAAAAAAAGCATGACTGTGCCAGACTGCGTCGTCGGACTTCCTCCCTGTGTGTGTGTGTGTGTGTGTGTGTGTGTGTGTGTGTGTGTGCGTTTAATAACTGTCTCTTATACACATCTAGATGTGTATAAGAG